>WTSP01022281.1:0-62520 GCA_025331215.1 Actenoides lindsayi | reverse complement strand
ACGCGCCGCCAAAAAGCCGGGGGGGGGGGGGGGGGGGGGGGGCGTCCTCCCCGCAACCTGCCACACAGGGTGCTGCGTCACACGGATGCACCAAGTGTCTTTCACGCTGCCATCGCTCGTCACCCCATCCCTCTGATACCAGCATGCGCCAACTCCACTCCGCCTGCGTGGAACGGAGCGGGGGAAAAAAAAACCCAACAAAACAAACCAACACCTTTGTACCTGTGGTTCCTTGAAACGGCTCCGTGGGGAGGAAGAAATAGGAATTGCGTCGGCTGTGTGTCACAACCGCCTCTCTGTCCGGGTGTCTCTGAAGAAGAACATCCCAGATGCCCCTTTCCGAGAGTTGGGAGGAGCGGGCGGTGCCAAGGGTGGAGTCTTCACTTAGGAGGTGCCATTGGAAGCCACGCGTGTGGGTCTTGCCGTATGTCGGTTTTAGTGCCCGCCGGGTGCCCTCACCCACACCCAGCGCCTGTGTTTGTGCCTGGAGCCCAGCCCGAGGGGCAGCGGGGAATGTGATTCCCAAACTTCGGAAACCCCTCTTTGGAAAGTTCCTCCAGCCTTGTCTACAGCCCGAGGGGGTCTCGGGGACCCCGCAGCTGTGCCACAGCCGTTCCTTGTGGTAGCATCTCTTGCTCTCCACGTGGAGAGGTGCTGAGCTACCTTCGTATCTCAGTGTTTTGTCACAGGTCTCCGTGCTGTCAAACCACACTCTCGTGAGGCCTCCAGGGTTTGCCCACCTTGCTGGTGTTTGCAGTCTCGCGTAGCTCTTCGCGCTGCTGCCGTAGTCTAGTTTGACACTGGTCCCAGATCCTCACCTTCCTTTGTCCAGACTGTATACAAGTGAAGATGTAATGCCAGAACTCTGCTCTGCAACTCGCTTTTGGCCTGGCATCACGAGATGCACCAGAGAGCCTTTGTGTTTTGTTCGCGTGACGGTTTTGCTTTTTATTGGCAATTGATTTGCTTCCTCACTGAGCCACCGTGGCCTCAACACGTCCCTGGTTTGTTCTGCTGGAGCCTTTCAGTGCAGGGATGGAGTCTGTTTTGCCCTTCCGTATGGCTTCTCCGGACGGGTTTGTCCCCTTGGCTTTAGCCAGTTGCAGCAAAACAGGGGTGAGGGTTCAGTTCAGGTTTTCTTGTTGAGCTGAACCAACTCGGAGAAGAGCTTGCAGACTCTTAATGGTGTTGATGCTTTTGCTTCCTGAAGCAAGAGCTGCTGTCGAGACCCCAGTCCCCCACACATGTGGCTTTGCATGCCAGGCTCCAGCTCAATAAGGGTGGGAAAAGGAAAGCAGCTGGTCCAAGCTGTGCTATTTCCAAAGCATCTTGCCCTCTCCCAATTCCTGTAAATAACAGCCGCAGATGGATTGTTCAAGCAGCATCTGTTTGCCTAGTCCTGAGAAACTTGAGCTAACTGCAGAGCTTTCTAAAACTCAGTGCCAAGCTCAGGCTAGACTTCACCTGCAGCTACGCCTATAATTTTAGGGCAGGGTTAATGGTTTCAGGGTAGAAGCCATGCCAAAATCTCCAGTTTGGATGGTTCTGGCCCAAATCCGAGGCTGAATGTCATGCTGCCAGTCAAGCCTCCCATGGAATTTCAGCTCCATATGACACTGATGACTGTTGACCCAGGGAGATGTGCTCTCCTTCCTCCTCCACACATGAAAAGGTCGGCACAAGCCTTGCAGGCCAAGATGAGAAAATGCCTCCTTATTTTAGCATGCCATGGGCACCTCCAGTTAAAAATAGAAGCAGCATTTCATGGTAATCCCTTAAACCTGACCAGCACAGTGGCCATGACCCAGTGTTTCACATAAGCAGCGAGGCTCCTGAAAGGGATTTATTACAGCTGTGGATGTAGAGGGCTCAGTCCTTTAGCATCTCTGTAGACAACATGCTCAGCCTTGCTGATGACCTGAGAAGTCATCAAAGCTGGTGACTTTTCTGTCCTGCCTGGTTATTCATACTGGTCCAGCATCTTCCCTGGAGCTGAAGATATCCCGTGATTCTTTCAGCAGGCAGGATGGGGACCCTTCTGTGCTGGTTACTCTTCCCCCAAACCCTAAAATTTGAAGTTTCTTCACATTTTCTTAAAAAATTCACGCACGGGGTAGAGAACCTGAGACTTTCAGGAACACTGAGGCAAAACAAGACATAACTGATAAGTGACAAGAGATTTTTGTTATTTTAAATCGAGAGCAAATTTTAAACCTAGTTGCAAGTCGCTGCGTGGTATATCACATGCTTTAGGAGATTCAATAAATTATTCTTATAAATGTTTTATTCTTTTATCAGTAATTCCTATAGGCGAGTACCACTGTTCTTATACAGCAATGCTCCGCACACGGAAACTTATATTCCTGTTTCTCCAGTATAGACGTTGTATTTATGAAATTTATCTTGCTTAGTGTCGCTCGGGCACACGATCCACATCTACTGCTCACAGGTTGCACATTACATGCCAAGTGCTGATAGGTATCACTACATGCCATAAGCGTACGGGCGTTGAGCAGACACCCAATGAAGTGTTACCTCTGCCTAGTTTGGGATGTGACTCAATGTAACTGGGAAAAGAGGGGTTAAAAAAAAAAGGAGTTGCTGTTTTGTTAAGAAAAATGCTGCATTCGAATGCTGCTTTAAAGGGATTTCACCAGGAAGCTAAAATAAGTGAGATTGCCTCTGCAGAGTTACCTAAATACCTGAACGGAACACACAGAGCCCACTAATACTTTAAACCGCCTGTATTTCTCTATACCTGTCATTGCTCTCCATCTGAACTGTAAATTCTGTACAGATCGAATGAAGTTCACAGTTTATCTTTCGTCATGATCTGCGAGAGAAAAGGACAACGCAACTTTTGGCCGCAGAAGCGTGTGCCTGTGGTTGGTGTGTGGTTTGGAAACGCACGCACGCGCACCCTTTAAACCGGATAAAGCTGCATCTGAGATGCACTGGGGGGGTGGGGAAATAAAATAAAAATTCCTTTTTTTTTTGGAGATGGGAGAGTGGGTGAAACCAAACCAGAAGACTTATTGCAAGAAGGTGTTTTATCCAAAAGGAAGATTTACAAAGGGGGTTGATGTGTCACTGCCATCCCAAGGAGAAATCCCACTTCTGAAGGCGGCACGAGCCGTGCAGCAGAGCGATGCAGTTCCTAAATGATCATTTCCTTTGGCTTCCTTTCGAACCAACTAACAAAAGAGAACCTAGCAGCCAGTGCCAATTCCAAACCAAAACAAAAAAGCCCTTTCCTAGGACGTGTGGCCAAACCCGTTGTCATATGCCATCAGAGAGCCCCGGGTGAAGGCTTTATGTGCTGGGACCCTATGGGTGCTGCCTGATGGGCAGTGCCACAGTCTCCCAAAGCTGGCATCACCCCAGTATGGGCTACCGCCCGTGCAGAACATCCTGCTGCCCCGTGGGCCCTGCTCTTACCTTTGTCCGTGTATATTAAGAAGCCCCTGGTTAAAGAGATGTTTAAGAAAAGAGTCATCAAAAGCCCAGTTTTGACCTTGGAGTCATGAAAGAAATTACAAAGTTCTAATCAGTGAACCTGATTTTCCAAGCAGGTCAGCCTGCAGACTCATATTGCCCCTGTACAGAGATTTAACCAACCTCACCAAATGAATCATCCTCTAGGATGGGATTTTGCCCTTATCTTCACAGATAGGAGATCTATATTGGGTAGAACGTATCCTTCAGTGTTTAATCAAAATAAAGGCATGAAGAGCTAACTTTTCAAGTTAAATTCCATGCTGGTTGCCACTGAAAAAGTAGCCATCAGATTTTTACATCGGCCTGAAGTCCATCTCTATGTCCAAGTTATCAGTTGTAAGAGCCACTTCTGTCCCAACTAGGTTTCTAAGCAAAGGGTACATCCATCGCTGGAGCATGTTGCCGTTTCCCTGAGATACCTTGAAGCTCTCATGGTTCAGAAGAGCATCTGGCTCGTTTGGCCTTAACTAGGCTGAGAATGGTCGGGGAGTTTGTCCCGTGGGTGAGCTGAGAGGTGAGTTTCACAGCGGGACGGGCGGTTCTCACCTCCCACTCCTAACAATCTGGGGCTCAGTCGAGCATGGAAGTTTGGTTGTCCTTCAGAAAGCAAAGACAGCTGCTGCTTTGCTTCCTTTCATTTGCTCTGTTGCCTTGGCTTTTTTGCACTTTCGTTTCATCTCCAAAGAATCTCTCATAATGCCTTGGGTACTTACGTACAATTTTAAAGCATTTTGTATGTATTGAGTGGTACACACTTTCTCTTGTAAAATAGCAATCGGACTTTTTTCTTTCTTTCTATCCTTTTTTTTTTTTTCCTTCTTTTCCGGCGAATGTGTAATTTCCTCTGTACATTTCGATCATGACTTTGTGCAATGTACATTCGATGGGGACAGATGCCAAGAGAATGACCTGTAGTTTTCTAAGGGAATAGCCAGAAGCTGAACGACACAGTCACTGATGGTTTTTTTTTTTTTCACATGAGCACCTCGGAACAGCAACGTAGCCCAGACTTCTGACACCGAAGCGTTGAGCGTGGTACAGCGTGTACCTTCACGTGAATGACTGTTGGCAGCTGCAGAACTGTGTGTGTGTGTGTGACACTAAAAACAACAGCGACGGTGGCAATCGGAAGGGGAATGGAGGAAAATTAAATAATCACGATCATTAATTTAAGCCTCAAAGCATCAGAATGGAAAATTTGCATTCAGTAAAAATACCAGAGATTTAACCTTCATGAGATGAAATACACATTTATTTTTCTTTGCACTTCTGCTGCCTGTGTTTGTTTATTTCTGGTGATTTCTTGGTGCTCTGGGGACATTTAACGGCTGATGGAGAGGAGCAAGATGGTGACTGAGGGACTGACCCTTCTCAGCATTAAACCTTCACACCTCCCTTTATTTCTAACACAGGACAAGATTTTCCTGTCTGATGTACAAAATCAAGACCAGAAATCTCAAGTGTCCTCAGTTACAAGGGCACTGTCCCTTCAGAGTCCTTTAATAATATTGATTTTCTTAAGGTTAGATATCAGCCACATCCTGACAGATGAAGGATGGTTACTGAAGCTGTTCATCCCTCGTGCCAGTTCCTTATCACCAGGCTAAAAATCGAGGCTGTTGTCATGGAAGTGGGCTCAGAGCCAAGGAATGGCACTGGAAAGGGACCTTTATCTGTCCCATGAGTTATCTTGCTTACCAGGCATCAGTCCTAAATTAAGAAAGCTCAAGCTGGATTTTGGAGAGCTCTCTAGGAGCAAAGTTGATGGACTGACAGTATTTTCCACAGCGAGCTTGGCTGATGAAACAGCGGTTCCATTTTGCAAGAGAAAAGGAAGAAGTAAAATCCCTCCCTCCCTCCACAATGCTATTTTTTCCAGAAAGATGGGGCATGAGAATCTAGATGAAGCAGTGTCTGGGTTTTAAAAAGCCTGCCAGTCATTTGGACAAGGCAGTGAAAGAGGCTTGGCAGAATAAACAGTTTGCTCCAGGCACAGCAGCATCCCCCCCCCCCCGGCCTTGGTTGTACCGGATGACTTGGCTCAAAGCCTTCAGCAGCTTCCACACCCCCCAGAGCCGTTGGCGAGGGCCAGGCGTGAGCGTTTCCCGGTAGATACAGCACATCGAGGTGTACTTAAAGAATAGGCTTGGTTTTGATCTCATTACGTTTCCCACCAGCGAGATCAGCAGGGAAATTCACGGCTTGTTGAGTCGCGTTCCCTTGTCACCTGAACGGGCTCGAGTGTTGGTGGGTGCTGTGCCCAAGAGCTGTCCTACAGCTGCCCCTGCCACCCAGACAGGGATGCTTGGGGGAGCCAAACATGGTACCTGCTGTGCCAGAGTGGAGCTGAGCTGCCCAGCAGACCTGGAGTCCTTACTCACGCACTTAACAGGGGAGCCCGTGCAGGAAGAGGCATTGCTTTTTCTCAGCAATTGGCCTCCAGTGCCATGATAGTCTGGTCCAGATGAAAAATGAGGAGGCCCCCTTTCCCTGCGATGGTAAATATCTCTTCCTGCAGAGCAGAAGTAAATGCTGGAGCCTTAGAAGAAATTTTTCACCCAAAACTCATGAGTGAATTTTTATATCTCCTTGCCCATGAAAGACTGTTAACAGGAGGCAAGTCAGACATGGAGAGAGGAGGCTGTTGGGTACTACTGGAAAGCCAGTGAGATTACTCTTTAAACCATTGCCCTAAGATGCCAAATAAACACACGCCCCTGAGGTCCTCTTTCCACTTTGGCTTTCAGAGATTTCTCAGCTTCAGTTGAGTCAGTCCCACGTTCTCCCCTTACGGCCAGACCCATCAGTTAGATTCCTGATGATTTATTGAATAAATATTTTAAATGCACTGACACACTTTATTACTCCCACTTTCTGGTACCAAAAGAGAGCAGGAATCTTTGCTGGTTCTTTTTCTCTCTCTGCCACTGGTCAGAACTGATGGGGAGGGGGTGTGGGGGTGTTGATCTGGGATTTCTTTAATTTTTGCAGCTTTCTTCTCAATTCCTTTTTAATCACAAGGGCAGTTTGGAGCTGGTTCTCCACACCAAGACACAACCACGGTCCTGATTTCTTCTCTAGAACACAAATGCTAAAATGTGGTTTTATTCTTTGCCTTCTCTTGGCTCAGCTGAAGCTTTTACTGAAATCAGAGCATGGAGGAGGCAGTGAATGTAAATCAATCAGGAGAGTTTTAACTAAAAGTGGTTAAACCAAATGGCTGCACACACCGAGGCGTGATAGTTTAACTGGGAGAGCTGGTGCACCATGTAATCCCACCTCCCTGCTACACAAACAAGGCTTCACTGGAGCAAACACACAGAGGCACAGTTTCCTCGGGCAGGAAGCGTTTGCAATAGTAAATAAAAAAAAATAACCTGCTCATACAACGTGACCAAAGGAGATGGTGATGCCTCTGGATCCAGGCAGCAGCACCGCTTCAAAACCAGCTGCATTAGGTCATTCCTGTGCACATAGGCATGGTTTGCATCACTTAAACTCCAGCCAGAAGGGCTCAAAGGTGAAATTTCCTCTCCAGCCCATCCGGTATTAAAACCAGAGCTCCTCGTTAGAGGAAGGCAGGCTTGCTGAAAGTGTGCAGCCCACCACAGAGCCTGAACCCTAGATGGCAGAATGAACACGCAGCTGAGCACTGCCCTGGAAACCCACCTGCCTGCTGCTGCAGAGCATCCCTGAAATCAGAGAGTCCTAGAACCATTTCAGACCTGTAAGAATGGGAGCAGACTATGGTGCTTCTTTTTCCAGCTGAACTTCTGGGTTCTTCAGGGTCTGGAAAGCCACCTACCTGCTCAGTAATTATAATTCAGCAACAATTGGACAAACACAGTGAACTTTCCAAGGAGCCTCAGGGAAGCACCCCTTATAACCAGCCACCCTGGAGCTGTTTGCTCTGCAAAGAAGCAGGAGATCATTCCCAGAACTGGGCACACGTCTGGGCTGTACCTGCAACCCCAGCTCAGCAGTGAGAAGCATCTGGATTTCATTCCTCCTAAATGGGGGAAGAGCACAAGGCGAAGTTTGGGGTCTTCTCTGGTTTTAGGAGGTGTCCCTCAGAATGTCTCACCCTTGCTGTTTGTTGGCAAAAAATGAAGGGATTCAGTGAGACTGGTTTTCTAAGTGAGGCAAAACACATATTCTTGTAAGGAATGGGGCATTCTGTGAAGTGTGCAAAGCTGCCAGGAGAGCAACTAACAAAGACTCAGGTATTAAGTCTCCAGGCCTCCTGCCCTTCAAATTGAGGGTAGTAGGAGAAAAAAAGCATTTTGGTTTTCCTCTATAATTTCTTGATAGCATCAAATCTATTATTCAACACTTCCTTCTCACTGGGGGTCTGCAGGCTTTCCCGTTCAGCATGGCAGGAAAGTCTGGGATGAGGGAGATCCTGTCTTGTCTCCCCAGATGAGTCTCACATCTGGCTTTGCTGTGGGTGCCCCTGACCATGCTGCAGCTCTTGCAGGTACAGCTGCAGGACCATCAGAGAACTGGGGGGTGCACCAGTGCAGGGAGGGGGTGCCAGAGCAGGGACTCAGGTCTTGGGTATGCTCAGGTCTGTCTTGATTTTCATTCTTACATAAAATAACGATTTTTTTTTTTTTCCTAGTGTCAGGATAGAAAACTAAAGTTGGCTCATTCTAAACTGACAGGCAAAGGTCTCCTGGCATGAGTCAGGGGTGGTGTGAGGATCACCTGCACATCAGGTTTTCTCCTGCTCCGGCTCATCATCTGCTGGTGGCACATGGCAAAGCAGAGTGTCTGCAGAGGTCTGAGTGACATGTGAATCCCATGGGAGCAGCAGACCTGGGCACACACGTGTCTGTCACGTCCACCGTGTCCATACTGCCCTGACATGTCAGATGTCCCGTTTGCACCAGTCTGTGCTTGGGCTTGAGTGGGGGAAAGGAAGGCTGGTGAAGGGACTAGAAGGAAAGTCTTATGAGGAGAGGCTGAGGGAGCTGGGGTGGTTTAGCCTGGAGAAGAGGAGACTCAGGGGCGACCTTGTCACTCTACAACTCCCTGAAGGGAGGGTGTAGGAAGGTGCGGGTCGGGCTCTTCTCCCAGGCAACCAGTGACAGGAGGAGAGGCCATGGCCTGAAGCTGCTCCAGGGGACATTTTGGTTGGATATCAAGAAGCACTTCCTGACAGAGATGGTGATCAGACATTGGAATGGCTTGCCCAGGGAGGTGGTGGAGTCACCCTCCCTGGATGTGTTTAAAGAAAGGCTGGATGTGGCACTGAGTGCCATGGTCTGGCTGATGTGGTCTTGTTAGGTCATAGGCTGGACTTGATGATCTCAGGGGTCTTTTCCAGCCTCAGTAATTCTACTCTAAGTAAGGGGAAATATCTGAGTTCTCTGCCCTCAAAATAAGGGAGAAATAAAGGAGAGGTGAAGCAGGATGGTCCCAGTTCTGAGTGACCAACCAGGGGTTCCTTTTTGAGCTCTTGGACCCCTCTGACCCTGCAAGGGCAGCTCAGCCCCAGCCCTGCTAAGTACTCTTAAGATCTCTTGGACCAGGACAGCGTTATTGTGCCAGGCTGTGCAGCCAGAACCCTCTCCCCAGCAGAGGGTGCAGGAGCTTTATTTCCAGAGTCAACAGTGTTATCATTTGATTAATTTGGGATATTAATTAGTGCAGTGGTGGCCATCTGGTCCTGCCTTCTCTCGCTTGCATTGTGTCCTGCAGATAACGGGGGCTGTGCTCATCTCCTCTGAATCTATCCAATGAAAAGGGAGTGAAGCTCCCCACCTGTATTTTGGGGTGGTTGGGGTGGAAAATGTGGACTATTTTCCCCTCTCTTTATGGCTCACTTGCCTGTGTTGAGCAGTGCTATTTAGCTAATGGACATAGAGCTCTTTGAAGATATATGGTACTTTGTAAGGTCTTAGTATGATTACTCTGCATTAGTGATAAAAGGTAAGGGTGCAATTCATCTTCCTTTACAGTGTGAAGCTTTCGGGACCAGACGGACAGCTGATTCACTATCTCTCTTCCTAATGGAGAGAGGGTTGGGAGGCTGAGGCTGGTCTTTGAAGGAGATGCTGCGTATTGATAGGATGTGTTGATACAGAAATGCGATGGCTGAGAGAAGAATAAGGTGGGAAGTTTGCAAATCAAATTTCTGCACGTTTCTAAGGTACAAAGTGGGCAAGGTGGGTTTATCCAAAATGCAAGAGAAGCTGTTTTAACTGGTTGGGGGTTTGGAAAGGTGGGAGCAAATGCCACTGGTTCTGCAGAAATATGAGCTCTTCAGCAATCCCATTTCCCTACAACATCTCTGTCTCCGCTATGAGAGGCACTGAGGGATGGGGACACACAAGGACATGGGGAAGGCTCCTACTGCTGCCCAGCAGCTGAGGCTTTTCTTGGAGAAGGCAGAAAGAAAAGGCCAAGCACTGGATCACTAACACAGAATTCAGCAGCATTTTGGAATTTTATCTGCTGAGTTATAGGGTTTTTTTTCAAGAGTAAATCTTAAATGGGCTTTTCACCACGTTGCCTGCAAAATGGGAAATCTGATCAAACCAAATCTCAAAACTGCAGCTCAGTCATACCTGGTAAGTGGCACCTCCACACCGAGCATAAACATGGTCCGTGGGCTCCTACAGTGGAGGCATCTGACACAGCAAGAGTCTACTGAAGGCAACACACAGACTTCTGTTCACATAGTTTTAGAAAAACGTCTTGAAACCTTTCTGGTTATGGATGTTGTATTAATGTGCAGTCAGAGAAATTTCCAGGTACCTCATAGATGTGGTGGCTGATGAGATTGGTATCTGGCTTCTGGAAATTCTTGTTATCTTTGCACGCTAGTTTTCATCTTGTGCAAGGCATTATAAGTGATAAGTAAAAAAAAAAAAAAGGAGAGCAATTTCTACAGAGGAAAAAAAAGAGGTTCTGTTCTCTTGCCTTTGGCTAAAGTATCTTTAGTGTTGTTGGCAAAATAGAAGAAAAAAAAACAAGCTTTGTTTTTCACGGACAGGTGGGCAGATAGCCAGAGGGCTTCTGAAGAAAGCTCCACGCTGGCTCATGACCTCCACATCCTAGGCAGAGGGATTTTTCCCTTGGCTGGGGGTTGTTCCCAGAAGCTGTTTTCTTTGCAAGGATTTTAAAAAGCAATTAATGAGTTTCCTGTTCAGAAACCAAAAGCCAACAGAACAGCATCACAGCCCGCTCCGCACCTTTGAAGGGTACCATCTCCAGTGTATCTCCTGGTCTGGAGCAGTTAAGGGGGTATAGAAAATAAAGAAATACCCTAAATATCTGTTAGTCCCAGCACCCCCAGTCTCCAGCTGTGTGCACAGTCGCGCGAGAGCTCCTTGGCGTCTACACGGGGACAACCGCTGCAAGAAGTACTTTGCTGGAGACACTCGCATTAATCCCCCGCGTAGACAAGACACGGAGGATCTCCGCCAGCTTCTTCAGATGTTGAGAGCTCCAGCTTTGTGCCCTCTGCAGAGCTGCAGCCGCAGAGCCCCAGCCAATCTCTTAACGTGCCGCTATTTGCCGGGTGGATTCAGTCGGCGCTTATCGCGGGCACACAAAACAAGTGTTATCTCTGTAATTAGGCTGTTAAACCACGGCACAGGCTACAATTTCTCATGATAATAAAACAGTGCATTTGCATAAGTCCATCAAGAGCAGATTTTAAAAATAATTGGTTTAGATTTCGAGCTCGCATCTGCTTTGGTTATTAGCTCTTGGACACTTTGGTTTTAATTGGACAATTTAAAGAAAATTGCATCCAGTGCCTCTGGTCTTTCTTCAATAGAAAATGTCTCTTTAAAGAAGGGTTCTGTGGAAGTTTGCCTCGCTGCAACGAAATGTGTGTGGGTAAAAATACATGTGATAAGAAGGGTGGCGGCTATTCTTAACTGGAATGGCAGCCAAGGTACAAGCCGAAGAGAAACAGAAATTGGGTAGTAGTTTTGAAAGCTTTAAATCCCATCCTCCAGCTCTGAGCATGACCTCTCAGAGGAACCAAGCATCTTGCATCTCCTAGTTTCTCACGTGTTGGAGATGCTGTTCCACTTTGTCCTGGGTTGGGTTCAGGTTAATTCTCTCCAGCAGCTGCTGGCCCAAGCAGCTGGGAGGGGCCACAGCTGGGATAAACAACCCAGCCAGACAATGGGATGGTTGATACCTGACTGAGCCATGCCCCTATATAAGGGGAGGGCTGGGCCATTATGGGGGTTGCCTGTTGTCAACATGCTTCTGTGTGTGGCTTTGGTGTGACTGGAAGAGGGAAAGTTGGCATCTCAGGTACAGGTAGAGCCTTCCCAGCTTCTATCACTTACTTTGTCTATCATTTCATTAGTACTGGTGCTTTCTTCTCTCTTTGTGTTGCTTTATTAAGCTGTTCTTATCTTAACCCCCAGGGTCTCACCTTTTTTCTTGCCCCTGATTTTCCTTCCCATCCCACAGAAAGGAGGAGGAAAGGGGTGAGTGAGAGCCTGGGTGTTGTTGAGCTGCTGGCAGAGGCTAAACCATGACACAGTTTGGGTTGCATTTTTTTAAAGTTACACCTGATGATCTCCTGTGGGGTCCCAGCCCATGTGCTCAGTGCAGCTGCTGTGCAACAACCTATGCTGATGACCTGTGCTGCCAGAAGAGACCTCAGTATCTCCTCCCATGGCCAAGAAACAGAAGGACACAGAGAGAGAGAGAGAGAGGGAGCTGCTAGACAAGGCCCATGAAGTTTTCTGTGACAGAAAATGGATCACATGGATGGAACTTCGATTTAGAGAGCTAGAAATACACACCAGATGGAAGAGACCTGTTTGTGCCAGAGCAGAACTTGGCAAGTGACAGCTGAAACGAGTTAACATCAGCTTCTGATTCTTTTGAAAGCTGTGTTTATCGTTCTTTTTAACCTGAAATCCCATTGAAGTAAAAAAAAAAGACAAGACCCTTGAACCTTCCTCTTCCAAAGTGATGTGACTCCTGGCCTGTTGCTGCTGCTTGTCCTCCTCCCTTTCAAACTGCAGCCTTCTGGCACTGCCAGATGTCTCCTCTTCTGCTACTGCTTTTCAGCAAGTCTCTAGCCCATTCTCAAACCATCCTCTTACTGTCTCCATAAGTTTCGACCATCTTCGCTTCACTTTTCCTGTTACAACCCTTCTTTGGGACCCTCTGTCCTCCCAGGCTCCCTTCAAAGGTGTCTCTCACGGGAGGTCAGAGCTCCCCCAGGTCACTGCTCTCAGGGAAATAATTACAAACCTTTTCCAGACAACGTTTCCCTTCCCAGCTCATGTTTCTAGAAATAGCAGCCTGCCCACATTTGGACACCTTGCCTGAAATGAGGCAGATGCAGCCTGTAAAACTCTTTCCCTGACATTCAGAGCTGCTAATTTTTAATGCAAACTGTTGCCTTGGTATTTGCATTGAAAATGAGTTTTCATTGCCTTAACTCTGTTGCCACCCTCTCTGCAGCTCTGCAGACTGTAATTTTACAGGAGCCTTCGAGACACCAGGTTGTCTTTGAAATATCTCAGTAAAAGGATCCTGCTGCCCACCTCAGTGCTGCCAAGATTCATCCCAGCAAGAAAAACCCAGCCTTCATAAACCAGTGACTGGGGAAAGGGATCATTTCTGGCACACTCCGTATTCTTTTTTTTCTGCTTTTGTGGCTTGGGAGCTGTCATCAAACCATTTTGTTTTCTCAAAGGCATGTAGTGAATTAGCTTCTAGAAAGCACTGTGTCCAGGAGTAGGATAAGATATAGTGTAGATGATCAAAGAGACATAGTCTTCTTTGCTTGAAAGCAGAAAAACATTTGAGTAAAGCAGAAATGAAAGATGATGTATTGGGTCTTCCTCATATCAGGTTCTTCCAACATTTAGGGTTTTTTTTAATTGGAACTCTAGGCAAATTAGTGACATGTTAGGGAGGGTGGGTCCTACTCCCAGCTAACAGACATGTATTTATACAGAAAACTCACATCAGCTATGGAAGGTTAGGTTAAAGACAGAAAAATAAGAAGTCACACACAGTTCAGCATGGAAATCACCTGACATAGGAAGTTTTCAAAAGGACAGCCACTCTCCTGCATTGGCTTGAAAGCAGAACCCAGTTTATATGTGAAAATTAGGATGTGATTGCACAGAGCCTGCTGTGTTTGCTCGTAGTACCGTGATAGATTAGCAAGATGGAAAGTTAAAGGGTATTTCATCACTCTCTTTTAGTAAGAGCGTTTAATGCGGTAACTCATCGTAGCTACTGGGTCCCTCTGTTGCTACAAACCTACACAGAAACTCAAATGAAAAAAAAAAATAAAAAGAACCAAAAAACCTACATTTTGCATGTGGGTGTTCAGTGCGGGTTGGAAGAGAAGTGAAAGGATTCAGTGTCAAGCATGAGCACGTTTCTCATGAAAATGAATCAATTCCAATATACCCAGGGTGAAGAAGGAATTTCATGCTTTGGTAACTTTTCCTGACATTGTAATTTATAGGGGCCTTGTCTGTGTAACAGCTGAAGTGCTGAAATGAGTGTTTTTTCCCAGGGAAAACACAGCTCATTTCCCCCGTGTGACACGGTGCAGAGTTGCTGAAGCTGGAGGAAACCTCTGGGTGCCTCCTGCTCCAGCCCAGCTCCCCCAGACAGGGAGGACTGTGGTGTCAGACCTGGCTTTGAAGTCAGGCCAGGTTGCTCAGGCCCTTTTGCAATCAATTTTTGCATGTCTCCAAGGATGGGGGCTTCACAGCCTGCCTGGGAGCTCTGCAGGGGAAACCTGCAGCTGAACAGCAGAGGGGTAGCCACGAAGTTAACTCTCTGCTGATGACCCCGTGGGGGCTGCTCTTATCAAAACAGAGACAACCCTTGGTTATCTAAACTGCACAGACACATGTAAGTGCTTTACTCTCTCTTTACAGTGTTCTTCTGCTGAATCACATAATCGAATGATGGCACAACCACTCTAAGCTCCCCAGAGGAGTGAAGCAGAAAACCTTACACCTGCTTTTGTCCCTTTGGATGGCAAAATACATTTGCTTAAGCTCTTCCCATTAAGTCAATCTAATGTGGTCATATTAGCTGGCATCCTAGACCAGCCCCTGTTGATGTGGAAGGTAGGATTATGGAAACAAATCAGTGGTCTTCCCTTTTCCTCTCTCCACAACTTTAAGACCATATACTAATTCTAGGACTCTAAAAGAAGATAAATAATGCAAAAAATGAATGCAGGTGTCAGGAGCGTGGGAACGGGTGCTATTCTCTTTTACAGGGTGTTAGGCACTGAATAGGGCAGTAGGAGACAGTCTGTGGGCAGTCAGCAGCGGACTGGGAGGTTTAATTCAATGCTTTTTTTCTCTTGCACCAGCACAATCCGATCTGGTATGATGGCATCTGGACACAAATAATCTAATTCAGCCACACAGACAGAGGAAGGAGACACTTCCTGAGAACCACTGGATGGTGGGATTTCAGGCTATGCTGATGAGCACAGCATTATTTTTGCCACACCAAGAATGAATGCGCTCAAGTCCTTTTGCAGCTGACAGATCTGGTCTCAGTGGGAATCCCAAGGAATGGAGTTGAAAGCCAAAATTCATCCCCTGTGAGTAGAAGAGAAAAACTTTTGACAGACAAAAAAAAATTTACCTTGATAAGATCTAGCCTTAAAATGTCCAAATGTCAGCAGTGCACTGACATTTCAACCCTGCTGGTGCTGGCTGCTGGGATTGAGCATCTGCAGCATTCCAGATGACCAAAAAGAGTCTGAAAAGGTCTCAGGTATCTTAGATCCTTGGTTCTCAGCCTAAAATGTGATGTTGCAACCCCTCTTGTTAACTTAGAATCCCAGACTTCGTTTTTAAATTAAAGAGAGGCAGCTCTCTAGCTTCCATCTATGACCTTGCCCCTTGGGAGCTTTCTGGTGTGTGTATCCATCCATCCCCCCACCCACCCAATCCATTCACCCATCCATCTACTCAGTCTTTTCAGGCCATTTAAACAGTACCTTCAGGTGTCAAGCTGCAGAGCTGCCTTACACCAGGTTAAACACCAAGGATGCTTCTTCTAATGTGATTCAGACCTGAATCTCAAAAGACAAGCGTTTTATCCACCTAACTGCTCAGCTTTAAAGCTAGTGAATCACCAAATTATAGCAGTCTTGGTTGGAAAGGGCTTCTGGGATTCTCTAATCCAACCTCCAGCTTGAAGCAGGACTATTGCCAACACTCAGTCATGCCAGCCATGGCCTTAGATCCCTGACCTCATGGGTTTTATCCCTGCCCTTCACATCATCCTCTTCTCCCATATTGTCCTCACTCAGTTAGTATTTGTAGTATTCTGCATCCCAGAACTCCTGACTAACATCGTGCACGACTGTGCCAAAAGATGCACAGATACATAATAGATGTGATTTGTCTGAAAATTGTCTAAGTGAGCAAAACCAAACACTGCATTTTGCAGATGGAGACCCATGGAGGTATGGATCCATACGTTGTATTGTACGCCCTAGGGCAGAAGGGACACAAGAAGGAAGACTGTGACAAACAAGGGACTGAGTTTGTGTCTCAGGACACAGACATGCTGGTGGGTGTGACGGGTGGGGACTGCAGATCAAAGAGTTAAGGCCTCGGTACCTTGATGCCTTGACCAAACTGGCTCATCAGAGTTCAAAATAATTAGTGCTGCCCGAGATTCAGCTCTTGCTGTCTTTTGTCTTCTGGACTCCAGCTCAACTTTAATCCAAAGGAAGAAATTCCCTCTGATCCACTGCTTATTTTCCACCACAAGGACATCCTCAGCAGGGGCAGCTCTTGCTGGTCTTCAGACTCCTGTCATCCTGCAGCAGTTCATGATTTTCTGCCATGATTTACTCACTAAGAACACTTCGGGATCAGGGGTTGTGGGACCTGGGCTTGTAATCTATTCTGGGAAAGGAATCCATCTTCATTAACTCTGTAAGCAGCCACGTGCATCCAAAGTCCTACGTTAATAATAACCGGTCCCACACTTGATTAAAATGAAGACTCACACCCAACCCTCATTAAATGCAAGGGCCCAAATCCCATAAACATTCCCGTCGCCTTAATTACAACAGGATAGAGAATAAATAGCAGATAGTTGTGTATTTTTTGACAGACAGTTGCTCTGTATTACGAGGGCATAGGGAATACAGACCTTATTTGAATGCATCGAGAAGCAGCAGCTCTCCGAAGAGCCTGAAGAAAACGTCTACCATATTTTAATGATTTTTTTTTTTCCAGCTAATTTTCCACTTAAACAAGGGAGCCGTATCAGCTTGCAATCAGCTGAGACTCTGACACTAGCTTCCAGTGCTTCCTTATCACATCCACAATAGCTCTTTCGTATGGCTGGGTTGGAATTAGCATTCAGGGCCAGCAGCGCTGCAGGCTCCCGAGCCAAGCACCTGGATGCGATAGGAAATTAAAATCAGGAGCCAGAACTGCGAGCCAGATCTCACACACAAGCAACCCAAAGCTCCAGAGATGTAGTATAGACTGGAGGATTTCACGCTGCACTGAGCGTGAACGTAGCCTGGTTTCGAGGTCCCAATCTGCTTCGTATTAAAGGCGTACAGGGCAAGAGTAACCCGCTGGTAGGATATGGGGTTGGGGACTTTGCTTTGTCACAGACTGATCGTGATCGATCGCTTGGCTTCTCTGTCTCCCAGGTCCCTTTAAAATGAAAATGGCAGTTTCTCCCCAGCCACCCTTCAGGCTGTGAGATGCTGAGATCTGCTGGGTGGGAGAGGGCAGAGGGAGTAGGCAACAGAGTTGCTGGGATAAGCTGCCCAAATACCAAATAGTTATTTGAGTGGAAAGCACAAAAAATCCCACAAGAACAACAACAACAACAACAAAAAAACCCAAGCCAACCAACACAAAACAAAACAATAAAATAAAATTAGAAAAAACCAAGCACAAAACCAAAACAAAACACCAACCCTCCCCCCCTAAAAAAATACATAACAATTATTATAATAATAAAAAAACCACAAACAAAACCAACAAAACCAAACAAAGGAAAAAAAACACTGATTCTCTCCACCGATTAAAATGCAAGTTTACAGACAAGAAAACCCGCCTGCATGGAGAGCTTTGAGAAGGTAACTGGCTGAGATTGCTGCTTTCTCTGTTTCTGAATGTGTATTAAGTTACCTGAATACAAAGCCTCTACATTTATCCTTTAAGCCTCGTCTGGTCACGCAGCACAACCCAGCAGAACAGTTATCTGCTGCAGGCAGGCAGCTCACCACGGCTCCCGGGTCTTTGTGCCTGTTCCTCCCTCGATTTGGAGGAACGATTCTGATCTCCCTGATCAAGCCTCTGGTCACCAACTGCTGCCATCAACAACAGCTGCCCAAATGGGGCTCCGCTATCACTGGGCTCCAGTTGCAGTCGGTGCCTCTTCATTCCTCCCACCTCAGACATCCGGCTGCTGCCACCACCTCACACATCCGTCCTTAAACACATGCTGAAAAAAACCCAAACCAAAAAGGAATTGTTTTTCTTAATTCACAGCCATTTTTGCAGTGTCATAGACCATGAAAAAGTAAAGATGAGCTCCCCATTGTAAATAGGTCCAAGGCCAAACTACATGCCTTGCTACACACTGTCTTGACCCAGAGCAGCTTTCTCTCCTCTTAGAGGTAGGGACCACCCGGTCCCAGTGTTTTAGCTGGACACATCCCTCTGGGAGATGGGAAGGCTGCAGCTTTCCTCCCGAGGGGTCCAAGTCACTGAGCTGTGGTTTGTTCTGAGTGCTGAGGAAGGAGCTCACAGGACTGTATCCAGCCAGTGTCTTCTTTCTGTCATGCTGTGTTTGTGAGGCTACAGGCTGTAATAGTAGAGGTTTTCTGTGGAACCTCAGGTCCTAGACAGCAAAGTCTTGCTGAGGAGGAGTTACTTGGTGGATTTTGGGCTGTACATCTGAGATGCCAGCTTCCACCGGTCACTTGTTTCCACCACAATCACCGCAAGCAATGGGAAAGAGGATGAGGTGTGCTTATTGCATTCAAGGCATGGCATTTGGGTCCTGCCCATTCAAATTGGCCCAAAGGAAGCCTGTGATGAGATGCCGGAGATCAGACTTTCAGATGCTCACAGGTTACGGTCACTCACTGAGTCAAGAAGTGTTTTGTAGCATAAAGACCCAAACCCTGGCTCAGAAAAGTGGCCAGACCCATCTTAGGGCTGAAAGACAGATGTCTTAATCTTCTTCTTACACCTTCTCAAGCAAGGTTGAAATGTTTGCCAATCCTTAGTTTCTATGAAGTAGATAAGAGTCTGGAAAAACAAGATTATATTCACTAAACACTTCAAAGAGAAGTGGCAACAGTTTCATGCAGGAAAAGCAGCTCTGCCTTCTCTCTGCAGGCAGCCAGAGCCCATCAGCAGGGAAATTGAGATCTGCTTTGACCAAAAGCAGCAAAAAGGGACTGTCCCCATCCCCATCCCCGTCCCTGTCCCCCTCCACGAGTCACACCCCAAGTGCTGCAGCAGCTTTCTCCATCCAAAATGTTAAATCTGTGTTTTGCTTCTCCCCGGCATTTTCTTTTCATTCCAGATGGCACGTGCTGAGAATGCTAATCAGCTGTTAGCTTATCAACACCATTCCTAAGCACTGACCAACCCATAATAAGAAAAAGCGATGGGGAAGAAAAAAAAAGCATTTGGTAGATTGGCTCATTTAGCTTACAAGGGTTTACATGAAGCAATTAACTGGAATCCTCTTGATTGGTGTTTTGTACTGAAGGATGCTCCTATTGACACCTTGGAGACAAAAAATCATTATGGGAAGGAGACTTATAATGTGAAAGAGATTTGGGTCCATTCTTTCATCTTAAGTGAAGAAAACAAAGAAAAAGTAGTATTTTATTTGCACCCAATTACTATGCCCACCTCCACAGGCCCTGAGTCACTCTGACATGTACAATCTAAGGTGTATCAACACCTCATCTGGCTCTGGCAAGATCCCTCGGTCACATCCACAGGTTGTCAAAAAGCAGCTGAATTTCATCCTTTTCGCTGGAATGATGCTGCTTTGTGTCCCTTTAATGACCTGGCCCTACCTATGCCAGGCTTGACACAAGGTTGGAGTAGTGGAGGTGATCAAAACAATCAAGTAAATTAGAATCAGAATACAATGAGAAGCGAATGAGGCATTTAGGGAGGCTGAGGAGGGGGGAGAGCATCCTATCCTGAAGGGGTACGAAGGAAGGAGCTGAACTACAGAGTCAGATATGACCCTGGTTTGGATGTGCCTCATTCAGCAGGGCAGAAGCCATCCCATTAAAATATAGAAATTGCTCAATACTTGGAGCGAGGAGCACCTCTGGATGCCTGGTGTCTGTCACAGTTATGATGAGCTGGGCTCCTCTCTCCAGATGTTGCACCGAGGTTAAATTCAGGAGCAAGATCTAGAGTCCTTCCACCAATGGGAGCCACCTGCCTTGAGTTATATTTAGGATGAGAAGTGAACTGAAGAAAATTGTCCTCTTTTTCATCATGGATTTGTCTCTTCTCCTCCACCCTACCATAAATTTGAGGCAGTTTATGTTCCCAGGTGTGCCGTGGACTTTTCCCAGGCACTGCTGCTCCACTGATGTGCTCCAGAATGACAGGACCGTGTTTAGGAAAACAGGTTCTCCTTTCTGGAGGCAACTCTGCAAGGATAAACACTTCTCCTTACTTATTATTTCCTCCTCATTACAAGTTGCAAGTCTGTTTATTGCCAAATTGTCCATCTTTAGCCGGGCTACATTTAGAATCACCCGCTGCTTCCTGTTTCTAAGTATAAAATCTCTCCTTCTATAGTTAGAAATGCATTTAATTTTCCTGTATTACAGAAACTGATCTAAAATGCGGTGCAATCTGAGGACTCTTCCTATCTCTCCTCTTGTTGGGTCTTGTTAAAATAAAAAAGGAAAAGAAGTCAAATCTCAGGCTGCTTTTGAAAGAGATAATGAATTCATGTAACCCAGGTCCTTTGAAGCACCAATGGAAGCTCTTTATTATACATAGCTGACGGCTTTCTCGGGATGTCAGGCAAGTCAGATGAAGCTCTACAGGTAGAATGAATGTATTCATGTGATGTTTTATTCCTGCATGGCTGCACGGATGCAGCACTGATAGCACAGCATCGCTCAGCAGGCGCCAAAGGGGTGGGAGATGACGCTGCTCAGCTTTGGTCTCTCTGACAACATCCTGGGGAGCTCAGACTTTTGCACAGCTCCTTCTGGGCAGGCTCTGCCCTCAGCCCTGGCCAGGCAGGGTTCACGTTTCATTTGCTACCAGAACAGTCCTATAAATAGGATCCTCAGCTAACCCTTCAGGTGGCTGATCCTGGCCTCTTTCCCAGCCTCTGTAACTGTCCAGGCATCTTTAAAGCAGAAACTGGTCCTGGCCTGTCCCTGAAGGACGTTGTTGGGCTGGTTTTGCCAGGATAGAAAATTTAGGGTTGGAGCTGAGAGTTCTTCCACATTTTGGACAGCCTAGGAAGCTGGTTTCCTCTTATCTGCTTTTTACAAGTGATTATATTTATAATGCTGAATTGCTTGTAATTAAAGTGACTTCCCTGTCCCCATCCCACTCCCCATGGCTCTTTCAGAGGACAATCTGACAGTGTGCAGACCGAGCTCATTGCCTCTCTGGCTTGAGTTATTTACCAAAACCCAGCTCTTTGGCATCTGAAAGGAGGAGACATTTGTGAATCACCCGTGAAAGGGGGAAGACAGCTGAGAGCCTGAGGAAGTTTAGCCAACTGTAAAACTTCTTTCTATCCTGGAGACAGGATGAAGACTTTCACACATGCTTGCAGGTGCCCCAGGTCTTTCTCTGTTGAAATCAAGAAGAATTGTTAGCACTGAATGGGAGCTTTGGCTGAGAGGACTGTCTGCTTTTGAAAATCCCATATACTTTGGGGGGCTTATAATTATTATTTTAAATCAAGGCATTGGGAGAAACTAATTGTGTTGCTCAACAAGAAGAGCATGACAAGGGAAAGCACATTCTGGGGGTGGTTGCTTTAATTATTAAACCTCAGATGAAGATCCACGTTTCTCATAGTGGCAAAACCTGGATGTCCCATCTTGCAATAAACAAGTGTTTCATTTTGATTGATGTCCTGGTTTAATTATCACCAACAGCTGCTGGCCCAAGCAGTTGGGAGGGGCTACAGCTGGGAGGGGCCACAGCCAAGATAAACAGCCCAACCAGCCAATGGGATGGTTGATACCAGAGGCCATGCCCCTATATAAGGAGAGGGCTGGCCTAGGGTGGGATGCCTGTTTTCAACTGGTTTCAGTGTGGAGCTTCAGTGTGGCTGGACCAGGGAAAGATGGTGTCTTGAGCACAGGTAAAGCCTTTCCAGATTCTATTACTTGCTTTATCTATCATTTAGTTAGTGCTGTCATTAGTACTGGTGTTTTCTTCTCTCTTTGTGTTGTTCTATGAAACTGTCCTTATCTCAACCCCCTGGGCTCTCACCTTTTTTCTTCCTCCCAATTCTCCTTTCCACCCCCTCCAGGAGGGGTTGGGGGAAGTGGTGGGTGAGTGGCTGAGTGGTGTTTAGCTGGCAGTAGAGTTTAAACCCTGACAACTACGTGAACTGAAACTTCACCAAACCTCACTCTTCTCTGATAGTAACTTCATGGTGCAACTCCATGCTGAGCCCATTTCCAGCTCAGCATGCGCTTTGCACTGGCAATTCCAGTTAGCGAAGAAGGAGGAAGGAAGGAGTCATCTGAGCTGAAACACTTTGTGCGAGTCTATGAATGTTTGATTGCTGGTGCCCAGAAATAGGATGTAATGATGTATTATTGCTGAAGGCTCTACACAGCCTGGAGAGGGGGACATTGGTAGGACAACTAAAGCAGTGAGGCATGACTGTGAGCACTGAAACCAGAGATGTCTGCCAGTACATTTCCATCGTACCAGTTACACTCAAAACCAAAATAATGATGGGGACTGTGAAGATATCTAGCACAACTTAACTTGGTGTAGATGTGATGATCTGTTCTATTATGTGCATTTCCTTTACGGAAGGTGACATCTCCTGGGACACCAAGCAGAACACTGCGATCCCCCATGACTAAATTTACCTGTCTAATGCAAATATCACCTTCCAGAAATGATGTCCAAAACAACCTTACTCCTGCTAAGGTGTTTGTGATACTTGTTAAGCAAATATTAACAAGCAGGATGGGACCTTTGGCTCTGCCTGTGTTGTAAATAAATCCACTCAACATGTCAATGCCCCACCAAGTGAGAGGTTGGTTGGATATGGAGTCCCTACTCCTTTTTGAGGATAAACTGCCTGAGGTTTCTTAAATGTTTAGCATCTTTAAGTGTGTTTAATAACTGCATGTGAAACCTAGACTAAGATATCATGTATCTTTCTCACTGGCTAAAAAAATAATGAAAATATGAGCTGCATTATCGACTCTGAAATGAGAACCACCCAGGGAAAAGCATATGACTTGCAATTTAAAAGTATGTCTAATCAGAGTGAGTTTCTAGGAAGGGCATTATCACACTCTATGAAAAACTGCCAATATCGATGCAATTTTTCTTTTGTCCAGCAAGACTGACAGTGCTTCTGGTCAATGCCATTAGACTAAGGCTCCTGAAAGCCTTTGAAATGTGTTTCTTCCAGAATGAAAGGGAATGAGCTAGATCAAAGTTGAATAATGCAGGCTAAAAAGCCCCTCTTTTCCTCTTCCACTTCCTAATTAAGATTAGGGTGTAATCTCCATGAAGACAGAGGTTCAGTAAAAAACGCAAGAAATGGAAGTGCTGCAGATGCCAGGGCCAGAACCTTTCTTCACTAATTGAGGCTTTTCAAGTAGCTTCCACAAGTTATGAAGAGACAAATTATCCTCTGGGATTGGGTGAGTAGGAAGAGGGGGATTGCTACAGACAAAAGCAGGAGGAGAAAGGGAAAAGAAAATACTCTGAATCTTGGTTTTGATGGGATTTCCAGTTCCCTTTATCAGCCTGTGCATACTTTCCAGCTCTAAGTGGCCCTAGATTGGTTGACATTCAACCTAATCACCATCCTGAACACCAAATGCAGCCATTTCCTGGCTGCTTTAGAGCAGCCTTTGAAGGAAATAACATGGGGACATAATAACTTGGTACAGTTTAGGGCTTTTGAACACTAGTATGATTGTTTCTTCCAGGACAAACTCAGTGCTGTTAAAATTGAGCAGCTGAAGAGGCAGGTCTTAGCTGCTGCCTTTTATTTGCAGGGACAATGTTGGGTTCTGTGGACCTGCCTGGCTCTGTCTGAAGGGTTCACCTCTTTGCTTGTTTGGCAGAACAAAGTATCACAACCAACCAGAGCATCCCAGGGGCTGCTCAGAACTGTGCCAGGGTCAGCCTGGCCTCTGCCTGGCTCAGGGCACTGGCAAGCAAGGGAATGGTGTTTTGCAATAGTTTACTTAAGCAGGGATTTAGTGCTTTCTGTCCTGCTGTCTCGTACCGTTGCCGCTGTGCCACGTTGCCTCCCTTGCACAAAACCTGACCCCGACTCTTCTGCTCCTAGCATCTGGCCAGTATTAAACGGTGGCCTGGTGGAAGCGAGGTGAGCTAAGAGGATAAATAATTATCCTTTGGTGTGGTGAGATGGGCTGGGGGAAGGGAGGAAGAGATTATTTTAATCTTTTCGGAAAATGGATCAAAAAGCTCTAAGCGGAGATTATCCCCAAGCCAGGCCCAATGCTATACAATAAATAAATAAATAAACCCCCCACACTACTAAAATGAAAAGTCAGGAGATTGACATAAACCCCACGGAAATTCGTGGCTAGCTCACTCCCTGGCTGTTCAGACCCAAGAGCTGCAGCAGAATGACAACAGGCAGATTAGACTCAGCAGGGCGCCTTTTGAATCTGTTCCACTAATCACCTCCTCCCATGGGCTTATTATTATCTCGTGTGGGTAATATCAGCTCGTTCCCAGTATATCCCCACGCAGGTCTACCAGAATCTCTAGTAGGGCTTTCCCTTTTTTCCCCACTGGTGCCAGATTAGGGCAATCCATCCTTAAAGGGTGTCACGAGCACAGAAGTGGCACAAAAGATAGTGAGTAGATGATTTCATGTTTTTTCAAAGTTGCAACAGTGGGTTCTGCTACTTTTAGTGTAAGAGAAGAAATCCATGGAGGAAATGTGCAACTACCTCTCTACAGAACTGATGCTGGGAGAACCCCAGCAGAGCCAGCAAGGCATGTGGGGAGACAGAGATGGACAGGGTGAATTTGTGGGGATGGGGAGAAGGTGAGAGGGCTTTTCTGTCACCAAGGGAGATTCCCATGCCATTGTCCCACAAAGAAATCTCAGTATTTGTGAGATGAGGCTGCACCTCTTGATGCTGGTTGCTCCTGAGCAGCGCTCTCATCCCAGTGAGAGTGAGGAAGAAAGTTCAGAGACATGGAGGTGGAAGAGAAATGCAAAAATGTTGTGTTCTGCCTTCAGTTTCTAGTTTCCCTCCCCAAAAAGGGATAAATATTTCATGATTTCTTTTGCTTAAAATAAGATGCTGTGAGTCAGAGAGAAGCTGGCAGCCAGTTCAAGTGGGCAATGTTGGAAGATGCAGCTGGTTGTCTTCGAGGTAAAATGCCATGGCATAAAGGGACTGATAAAGGATGCTGGGGTCAAGGTGACATGTGACCATTCAAGCTTTGAACTGAAACCTCAAAATGCCACAATTTCTTTTTATAATGGGATTACATTTCCAGTTATGCAAGGGGAATCATTCAACCCCTAGGAAACTTTGTGTGCACGTGGTGGGCAAGAGCAGTAGAGGGGCTGCTTGTCATCTGGCCTCTGGGCCATCCAGGCAGAGGGAAAGAAAGCTGAAAGTTAATTTTGTGTGGTTGGATCAGTTCTCCTCCTCTTCTCCTTGCCTTGCTGCTGTTTTCATTTGCTAGCATCGTCTTCTAGGCATGGATTCAGTCCAAAGTGGTTCATCTGCATCCCTCTTTCACTTGGAGTAAATACGGTCCTTCTTCCCCAGCAGTGCTGAGTCATTATTTTGGCATAAAGGACAGTCTGTTCTGCAGGAGGAAAACGGGTCTCAGAGGGGCATTTTTCTCTGCTTTGTCAGACACGGAATTTGTATAGACATGCGTGTAAACAGAACGGCAGCGGAGGTCCCAGCAGGGGTGAAGAGGGAGCAGAACAAAAGCTCAGACATCAGAACAGATTTAGAGTGATGGGGAAATGAAAGGAAGGGCCATTTGAGATGGGGAGAGGGAAGGGGAGATGAGAGAGGGGGCAAATGTCAGGAAAGATGGGAAAAAAAAAAATAAAGGGAAGGGAATGGGGGGGAGGGCAGCCAGGCGAGAGAAAATGAGCTTGCAAAGTGATTAAGACCAAACAGGCAAAAGGCTGTTCTGGGGGAGGTGAGAGGACCCAGTGTTTCAGCAGAGAGTCCAGCAAGTACATCTGGATGGGACCAGCCTCCCTTTGATGCTCAGCCCAACTGGGCCCAATCCATACATGGAACCAGGGCAACAGCTATTTTTTATTATGACCTGCTGTTTCAGGGCTCTGCATTGGGATGCAGAGGGCCAGAGTTTTATTCCTACCTGCTCCCTTTTTCCTTGGGGAAATCCACAGCCCTCTTGTCTTCTAAAATACCACCTCTGCCCAAAGCAGGGGTGCAGCAAGATGCCCTCCCTCCCCAGGGCTCAACCCTTGGGACAGCTGAGCCTCCCTCTGCCCTCAGAAGTGACAGGAGGTTTATTTTACACAGGAGACTTTTTTCCCACATGTTTTCACAGTGCCCAGGACATTGTCTTTCAGCTCTTGAGTCATAAATAATGGAGGTGTTTCTCCCTCACCTGCATGTTCCCAAGTGCCCTGTAATAGACTTAGCACCTGTCTCAGCCCCTGTTCCATTATCAAGTAGCATAAAACTGTTATTTTGTACTGAATTAAAAATGAGATGCCTGGATTATGTATGAAAAGTTATCTTAAAGGTAAGAGCCTGGATGAAGAGCAGGGGAATGGGCAAGGCTGTGTGCTGCTCACAAGACAAGGTGTTAGACTCAAGGTCAGAGAATCAATCACCATCCAAGAGACAGGAAAGGAATTGGGCAATGCAGAGTCTCTCTGACATGCAGATCCTAAACACAATCTTCTGGCGTGACTCCAGTGACACAAATAAAGGGTTTCATTCCCTGGGGCACTCTCGATGTTTCTCCTTTCAGCACCTGGGTAATTCTTCTTCCCGCAGTTGAGGCAGCTTTCATAATCCATCATTACACTTACTTGAACTTCTTGCCCATCCATCACACATGTCAGCACTCAGAGTAATGTGGACCTCACACTGCACATCCCTCAGACCCGTCCTTGCCCTTGCAGGACCTATTTGCCTCATTTGTGCCTGCGATGTGTCAACACCATAAGTTATAATGGGGCTGCTGAGATGGCCCAGGAGTTCCCTCTTCCAGCCTTTACCATCGGCACTGTACAACTCTAACATTCCTCTGACAACTGAAAAAATAATAATCCACCGCTGCCTTTTGGTTTTTGCCAAGACTGGAGTTGAAATATTTGCTTCACGTGAATTCTAATGTATGTATTTAAAATCCCAGCCTGCCTGCCCTCTGCTAAGAATAGCTCCCATTGATATCAGCCCTGCTAATTGTATATGGAAATGTATCCAAATATTGCCCCAAAAGGGACAAAAGTCAACAGGTACAGTGTTTGAAGAGATCTGTGGAGCCAACCAGGTAAAGTACGTGGGGGATTTATTGTCCAAATGCATGTTGTTACATAAACCCTGTGCAACTCCTTCATATCCCGGGGGAACATGATTCATAAAACCATATCACTGCACCCAGGCTCAGACATGTCATGCAATTAAATGTCATCTCAACACATTTCAGCCATTTTTTTAGCACGACTGTTGGAAAAAAAGTTATTTTAAGGAATGGCTAACCATGGGGTTGGAAAGAGGAGGAAACATCTTCATTTGTGGTCAGAACAAATTAGCTGCCCAATAGATGACAAAGACTCAAGAGGGCACTGATGCTGTCTGACACCTGCAGTCAGGACACAGCCAACTCACCCACTGCTGTGACCAAGTGGCTTTTCTGCTGGTCACACAGCAGTGTTAGAGAGGGAGATGTAGACCTGCAGTGAGTGTTGCTTGAAACAAGGCCAAGGAGGTCCCACTCAGGCTGCTTCAGGATTTGGATGGGCTTTACCCTCCCCACTTCTCCTACTGTATTGGTTTCTTTCTGTCCAAGGGAAGAGCAAACCTTGTTATCCTACTGACAAGATGACAAGTGCAAAGCTTGTGCCAGTCCAGATGACCTGGAAAGATTGTTATTCCGGCAAACCCCACGCTGGTCTGCTGCTTCATGGTGAGAGCCAAAGACTGGACCTAAAGAAATGAAAACCATCACTGCATTTCCAGCTAGAAGAGCAGCCTGCTCTGCTTCCCTATTTTGTTTGCCCTTGCTCAAAGTCAAGCTCTTGTTAAGAAAAGAATCTTGCCAACCACTAAGACATGAGCATCCTAGAACTACCACAGCTTTTATTTTCCAGGGTGTATGATAAGTGATGACCAGGGACAACTTACTTCAGAATATCAATTTTTTTAAGCTATCAGTCAAAAAGTATATTTGCAATGAGATTAACAGTGCCCTGCTCTGCAATTCCAGGAGGGAAGCTCTGGACACATTTGTACTGTTGAATCTAAAAAAGTAACACAAGAGTGATATGAAAGTAGAGACCCAGCAGTCCTTTGGGTAGGTGAGAAATCGAAAGTGTTGCTGTGCAGAAAAAGAGCTCATTTTCCACCGAGAGCCTGTTCATTGGCACATGCAGGTGCTCAGAGGAATGTGGAGAAGATCAGGGACGTGCACGTTGTAATGAAGAGCAGATCTGGGGTTTGTTCCTCGCTTCTCTCTTCCCTGCCTCCCCAAGTGAATCCTTAAGCCTGTGGTGACTTGCCACTGCCCAAACACTGGTTTGGAAATAGATAACCCACTGCGCTCCCTCCTGCCCCCATCCATCCCCGTCCGTCTTGAAAGACAACATGGCACAAATTGCAAGCCAGAGTAGCTGGGAGAGCATGCAAGGCACATCTAATGACACCACTCAGCCCCTAAATGGTTGTCACTCCCGTTACAGAATTAGTCCTGACAAGGAGTCATTATCCCGGCAGTAAACACACGCTGAGCGTGCAGCAAGCTGTCGGAGCCAAGAGATGCTCCCAACTTTATTCCTTTGATGGTGCTGCTGAAAAGCAGGCTGATGTTTGCCACCTCGATGAGAAGCAGCGAAAGCACTGGAAATTTTCCATTTGCGTTAGCAACCCCCCCAGTTCTAACGTCCTGCTGAGCCACGAGCACAGGGGTTCAGAGTCTGTTCTGTTCTGCTGTAAATTCACCCGTTTCTTTGAAGTGTGACCTATTTTCTTTGGTGCGATGCATCCCTAGAGACCTGAGTGCTTTCTCCTTGGTGCTTATCCCTCTTCTGGGTCTTCAGGTTGTACTGACCCCACCGGAGAAGAGGCACCTGCATCTCTGTGACTCAGCTTTCTCCTTGTTTCCTTTGTAACAAACTGAAAACACTTGGCAAGGTAGATTTTATGGAGGAAAGTTTTCAGAAAAGAATAGGCAGAATCCTCCAACTAGGTCCTATCAACTAGGGACTTAGAAAATGGAAGATCCACAGTGTTAGACTTTCTCTTGTCGGTTTTTTTTTCCTGAAGTGAATTCATGCTCTTAAAGCTGTTACTCCCATGAACTGTCCATTCTCCAGTTTTACCCTTTGTCCTTATTTCCTAACAGAAAAATTAAGATAATAGAGCCAGGTCTGATAGGAAGCTCAGCTTGATATTCTGCCTGACTCCTAATACTTTGAGTAAAAGAAAATGGATTTACACTAAAGCAAAGATACTTGAGTTTTCAGCCAACATTTACCCTTGTGTATAGACAGCTTTTCCCTAGCAACAACCACTCCCTTCCACAGCCACCTGGTTCATATTGTTTCATGCTCATTAGGAGCCTTCCTAGAAGGGCTCCCTGCCCAGCATGACTTTGTCCTTTTGCATTATGCAGGAGAAGTTCACCTGGTCCCGGAGAGGTAGCTTTTGTTTCCCTGGCTTTTCCTACTTGGTGAGCGAGTGATGCTTCACCTGTATTTTTTCCCTCCTGAATAACAAAAAAAAGATTAAGTAATTGGCTTATTTTTTCAGCCACTGAGGGGTTAGCAGCCTGGATGCTTCATGGATGTTCTCTGTGTGGATTCTAGGGATACCCCTCCCTGTTGTAGCCAAGGCTTTCTCCTAGCCTGGAGATTGTGTGTTCTTGCAATTTGTCCATCTCTGCTCTTCCTTTGTGCCCTGTGCTTACTCACACTCCTATGTTGAGTGTTACTCTACTCCTGTGCTGAATGGAGCAGCAGTAAAACCCCCCCTGGCAGCTCCTGGGGCAGGGCTGTAGGAGCACCCTTGGGATCTCAGTGCAGCTCCTCCCCACTTCCCTGTGTCTAGATGTAACCACAGCAGTGTACTGTCTGTGGACAGAAGGCTTACATTGAGCAAACCAAAATTCCAGTTAAATTTCAAGCGTTCCCTCCAACACACACATGAAAAGAGCTGCCCAGGCTTCTGTGCTTACTTAGAAAGTTGTGCCTTAATCCTGAGAGTCATCCTAAAAGATTTCAGCTAACAGCACTGTCATATGGATGGTAAATAGTAGGTGGTCCAGTCTAGCAGTTGGTTTAAAGCATATATGGTCCCCACCTGGGGTGATTGTTGCCAATGCTTTCTGGGAAGATGCTTCATCTCACAGGCTGAGCTGAGAAATCTTTTATCAGGTTGGAAGTGGTGCAGCCCCTGGAATAGAAATACAGTGTTTTACAAGAGAGGAAAGGGTGGAAGCAACTCATTGCCATGCTGTAGTTGCATGTGTGGGAATGACTGATTAACTATGTAAAACGGCCTGTTCCTGCAGGGCAAGGTTATCTCCTGCTGTGGTGACCCTCTGGCCTCAGCAAATTCCTCTGCTGAAGGCTGGGCCAATGCACCACTTAACTGGGACACAACAGGAGGAAGAATTAGGAACCCTCTTATGCTCAGCCTGAACAAACAGCTCAGATCTGAGTGTGGTCCTCTCTCTGAAATGCTCCAGGCTTTCCAAATACTCACAACGTACAGATATCACAGTTCCTTGCTGCACAGTAATCCCAACCAACCAGGTACTAGGGTTAATAACCCTACAAACCTCATTCTCTCCATGCACACCTCTGTAAGAGCAGGAAGCTTTGTTAACTCTATTAGTACAGACCTCACTGTTTGCAACAGGTTCTATGAATTGCTTCTTGCTGAAGCCTTTCCAGTCTCCTGCTCCCTCTTTAATGAGGTGGAGAATTACCCTCAAACTCTGCTCTGTGCAGAGATGATCCTCTTATGAGGAAGGCCCTGTGTTTCTCAAGACTTTAAATCCACTCCAGACTAAATGTGGACGTGGGTTTATTCAGGCAGAGACTGTCATGTATTTCTGTTAATTTCTCTCATTATTATTTAAGTGTTAGATTTGAAATTTGCATCAAGCCACAGAAGTCGAGTAGGTTGGTCAAGCGTGAAACCACACATCACTGGTCTCCATGTGCACATCCCGCTGTCCCTGTCCTGTCCAAGTACTTCTAGCTCACAGCACACCCTATTTAAAAGTATCTAGATTAAAAGGTTCTCCTCTTCTATGTGGGGCAAGCAGACGACCTCATTAAAAGCTGAAAAATGTTCTTGGTCACTTGCAATTTTAAATTTCACGAGGGAGGAAGCAGATTAACCAGTTTCCATCCGTCACCTGCTGGTTTTAGTGCTGAGCTTGTGGAACAGATCAAACAATCCATCAGAGCCAGCCTTAATTTTTTTTGCTGGTAACTGATTGAAATTTAAGGCCTGGGCTCTGACAAGCTGTGGGGTAAACTGTTTGACTTGATGTCAGAGGAGATTAGCCATAAGTGTGGTTAGATGGTTTTAGGACCGAGTTTTAACTATTGCTGCCCAAGTCCTCTTGAATATCCAGGCTGGGCTTTGAAGCTTTTCACAGCAAACAGATAATGGAAGCATGATTTAAAGCCAAGACTTCATCAAAAATTAAACCTGATGTCTCAAAGCAAGTGTGAAGTTGATGAATGACACCTTATACTCCTATCAGTTTGTTCAATAACCTTTCCTAAGGGGCAGGTGTTTCCTCACCCAACTTCATCTAAATAAATTGTTGATATATTTATTAGGGAAAAGTAGAAAGCAGTGAGTTTATATCTGTTTTGCACCCAGACTACATAACTTGGGTGGGTAAAAAGGGGTTCCAGTGAAAAAGAAAGTAAAAGCAACCCTGAGAATTCTTAGCCAGATATAACAGCCTTCAAAAATGAGGTCTCCTTTAAGCTCTCAGGGCATCCCTGGCTTCTGGGAAGAACTGAAACATTAGCATAACACAGCATAGGTCCCTTTTTTCCCTTGTCTTTCCTCTTGCAAAATACTTGTTACCCTGAGGCACTTTCCAAAGCACATCTCAATATAGCCACAAGTCAAGAATTCCTGGGTCTTATCCTGACTTGTCCCTTTTGGTGTGCATAGTTTTGGGGTGAAGATTTCTCCTGGATCAATGGCTCATAGCTTATGACATTCATCGAAGGGAACAAGCATGGCTCCACCATGATTTGCTAGCAAGCCTTTATACTTTCTTGTTGATTGTTAAGCCTGTTTTTTATCTCTGAGGTTCAATTAGTGTGCAATCATAGCATCATTTAGGTTGGAAAAGGCTTAAGATCATTGAGTCCAACTGTTCCCCCAGCACTACCAGGGCACCACTGATCCATGGGCCTCAGCACCACCACTCCATGGCTTGGAAACCCCTCCAGGGATCACAGGGCCTCCACCACTGCCCTGGGCAATGATGTGTATTCTCCACAGAGGAAGGCTGGGGATGAGAGGGGAGTTATTCTCTGTAGACGACAGGTTTTCTTGGAAGCCTTTTTCCCTGTTGATCAGGCTGAAATGGTGCCACCTCATATCCAATGGGATCTAAGGTGGCTGAAGGTGATGGGGGAACCTCCCTGCCAGGGAGAGGAGGTCGTGAAGACAGGCTGAGTGGTTGGGTGGGAAGATGCTCAGGGAGGAGGGGGTTATGTCATTTACATTTGAAAGCAAAGCCCTGGAAAGCACCTCCTGTGTGAGCTGCAGTCCTGCGACAGAGAGAAGGGCACAAACTTCCAGACCTTGGAAGATTGCTTAGTCCTTTCACCTACCCTAAGGCAAGAACAGCTCTGTTGAAACCATCTGCTTATGGTCCTGCTCATGCAGAGCTCAAAGCTCCTGAATAGGCACATAAAAATACCCCAGAGTCTTGCTGAAAGCCAATTTACTTCATCTTCCTTATCATCCAATAGTGGGACCTGTGAGGGTCATTATGGACAGAACCAAAAATCAACCTGTATGTTCAGAACTGGCAAAATCAGTAAAATGCATCTTCACGCTCCTGGAGGATGGAGCAGCAGAGAAATGTCAAACCCCAGCATTCCTCATGGCATCCAGTAAATAATGCAACAAACTCCTGAAAGGAGAAGGGAAGAGGGAAAAAGAAGAGCTAGAGCTTGTGCAATACAATTAGAAGGAACTTTGTCCTGGATACTAATGGCTGTGGAAAAGACACAGCAGCTAGGAGAGGAACCGAAGTGGGGTGGTGGATGTGAGAAGACACTTCTGATGCACCCTGAGGCAGGTAGTAGCAGTGCTTTGGTTAGTTGTTTACACACAGGACTTGCCACTTTTTAAAGCCGAGAGGAGCAGGCTCTGCTCTGAGCTGCACCAGGAGGGATCAGTCTGGGAACCCCCTGCTCCTGCCTGGCCAGGTGGATGGTGCAGAACCTCAAGCACCATGCGACTCTGGAGGCTCCATTTCCACTTACTGGACACTTATTGCAAGAAGAAAACTACTCCTGTTGTGGGAAGAGTCAGCAGGTGGTGCTCTTACACATGGACATGGCAGGTCCTTGCCTGCGAACACTGGTTTGAGCAGTCCTTGGAACAAACTTTTGGGTGCAACGGAAAACTCGGAGCCTAAGATAGGTGGATCATCTGCAAGATGACTGCAGATGGTGGCACTGGATTGCTTCAAACTGGTAGATTTAGATCAGAAATTAGGAAGTTCTTCACCCTGAGGGTGGTGAGACACTGAAACGGGTTGCCCAGGGTGAGCTGTGGATGCTCCTTTTACTGGATGTTTTCAAGTCTGGGTTGGACGGGGCTCTGAGCACCCTGCTCTAGTGGGAGGTGTCCCTGCCCGTGGCACAGGGGATGGAACAAGATGGTCTTTAAGGTCCCTTCCAACCCAAGTGATTCTATGAAATTGTCTTCTCTGACCAGGTACATGCTTTGAGTCCACAGACAAGCTGTATATACAGGGTAACATATTTCAGTGTAGGCTGGAGGCACACAGCTATTTGCTGGGTTTCACTTTATTCCTTGCTCAGGCTCTGGTGCCCCTCTCAGTGAGTGAAAATACAACAACAACAACAAAATAGAAAAGTGTTTGTGGGTTTTATACTGATACACTAAAAAATACATTTTGTGAACATATATATATGCACTGTGTGTATATATGTAAAAATATGTTTGTTTTTTTTTTTAAGAGAGGCTTTAAAGAGTTTCCACTGCCTGCTTAAAAAAATACCCAGGGAAAATGCAAACCTATAATTTCTTATGACAGTAAAGTTATGTTTATTTAACCTATTTCCTGTGCTGGCTTTCAAGTTTCTTCCTGAAGAAAATATTATGCCAATGCCTTATCATTTTTTCACAACTTGGACTTTAAAGAAGATGATCATCCGTGAGCTATTTTTTTTTTTTTTTTTTTTTTTCCAGATCTTCAGCAACTTTAAATAGCATTTTTCTGCCTTCATCACAAACCCAGTTAAGCACCGGCTGACTAAATGCATGAGCAGAAATATCTCATTTTGCTCAAGCTTTTAAACTCTCCTTGTCAACAAACGACTTGAGAGTCTCTGCAAAGCGTGCTGTCACTTTTCTGCCATCTGTCATGTGTCACTCTCTTGCTCTTGTTCCTCGAGGAGAAATGTCAGTCGCTGATTTGTATTTCATGTTTTCCCTTACAGAGGGAAAATCCTGTTAGGACACAAATGAATTTTGTGGCTCTTACTCAACTTCACAGAGGATACTAATTGTTCTCTTCCAGGCACTATGTAATGCCTTCTTGGTAGCAGATTCTGTTTGTCTCTTAGTTATTTATTTATTTTGACAAAGCCATACCTCCTGTTCCTTTTAAAGTAAAGCAAGTGTTAGCAAGTTTCAGCAAAAATACTAATTGTTTGTTGATACTGGTGGGAAGATGCTACCCTAGGATCAAAGAACTGTGGGTAAGATGAAATTAGAGGGGAGAAATGTTATAACTACTCAAGTCTAGGAGAGCCTCAGACTCACAAGATTTGCTTTTGGGAAAAATAGTTTAGAATCATCCATGGCAAACCATTTCCAGTTAGCTCTCACTTATTGTGGGGTAAGAGCTTGCACATAGGCAGACCAGGGCAGCTGATGTGCTCAGACAGAGACAGACAGGATTAAGGTACCCTTTGGATTTTAAATCTACAGAAGAAGGGTAGGGAAGATATTTTTTACTGCTGTATTTTTAAATGGATCCATTTATATAGCCACTGTCTGTCCAGCTACAGTAGGTTCATCCATAGAAAAATAACTAGTAAAAGGTTGGTTTGCTACAGTGGAAAATGGTTGTTAGTGTTGAACCAGAGGACCTTCTGTTTAGCCAGTTTGGGCTCAGGAAGTGTGATGATGGGCTCTGACCTTCCCTTCTCCTCGGATGCTCCTGCTGAGCTTCCCATCATCTGGCTCAAAGCCTTGTGGGACAAGTAGTGACAGAAAGAGGCACCATGGTGCTAGGAGGGAAGCATCACAGTGGGTTGTATCAGAGGCAGAAAGAGGCTGAATTCAGAGGAATTGTTAGAAACTGCTTAGAAACTCGCCATGCACTTATTTCCTTGTAATCTTCTGCCTCAGATTTCTACCTTTCTTGGAAAACTCTAATCTTTCTTTGGTTTAAAATGCTATTGAGATAAGGTGAGGCTGTGGGGAATCAAATCAGGAGCTTGGGTAACCTTCAGATGGATCCTCACTGTTGGGATTCACTAGGAAGGAGTCACCCAATGCCCCGTGCCCCTCTGTAAGCATTTTTCTACCCAGCTAGGACTGAAACTTGACGCACATTGAGCAATAGGCTTTTTGAGCTGAGCCTCTTTGCTAAATACAGATGCAGTGTAAAGCTAAATAACAGATGAATAATTTTAACAGAGAAATGCAACATATTGCCTAGAGGAGCCCTGATGACGTCATTACCTTATTTTCCCTGTGCTTGTGATGCTGTGTTGTTTCCAGCAAAAGGTGAGAGACTACTTACCCCTCTGGATTCCTGTACAGAACAAACCACATCCAGATGAGCCTGACTTTGATTGAAACACTTTGGAACACTTAGGAACTTTGGTGAGCTGTGCTTCAGCTAATTAAACTTTCAGCAGCTCACCTTTGTGAGAGCTTAATTAGCTGAGATATTCCCTTCTCTATATTTATCTTGTATGTCTTCCAGAGATGCATGTCGAAAGGAGGTTTGATTTGCAGGTTGTGTAACCACGAGCGTGCGTAAGCTGCTCTCCTCATCTCCCTGGAAGGGTAGGAGCTGTTTAGGGGTCAATGTTGAAAGGTTTTTTTTTTGCATGGAGCATGAATATTCAAGGTACCTGCATGTTTTCAGAGACACAAGTCCTATGATTTTAACCAGAATTGCAGGGTGAGATGAGTGAAAAGCTTTTTGTGCTGCGATTGCAGAAGCAAAGCTCTTGTGTGTGCAGAGCCTCATCTATCACCTCTGCTGGTATTTAGGTCAGAAGCACAAGAAACAATTATGGTAAATGATTTTTACTTCCAAATCACATCCACTCCGTTTAAAACAAAGTACAGAGGCCACAGAGATCCCACCCCATCCTCTGCACAGCACATGCCCTGCAGCAATTTCCATTCTTGCTTGGGTTTCTCAGATGTTAAACTTCTCCTTCCCTCACTTTCCTTCCTGCCTGTGTTGGTTGCTTGGTCTTTCTCATGTGTGGATATGGGTGCTGGTTTCCAGTGCAGGTGTCCTGCCTTTACTGGGGGGAATGTGCAATGCTGGCTGGGTGGGAAAGGGACAAATGACTTGTCCCCACCACCCTTTCTCCGAACCCATGTGTCAGTCCCTTCAATATTCTGAGAAAAGCTTAAAATCTTGAGGCTTTAAAGACAATGCTGAGATTTGTTTTCATGTTTGATTTGCTGGCAATTTCTTAACCTCTTTTTTTTTTTTTTACTTTAGCTGCAAATAGCAGATTCACAAATTTGCATTAAAACCGATATAAAATATAGGGTGTTTTATGGCTCCACAACCTGCAATTGTAAAGGAAAGGCATTTCACAGACAAGCTTCATGACAGTTGGATTCAGAAAGTTGTATTCGTGTGCAGCATTTTCTCAGGCAGGTATCACTGAAGTCCTTCAAAGTCCCACTTTGATAGCCCAGACTAAACCCCAGTGACTCGGCCTCATGTTCTCTCTTCGAATGGTTTCAGGGCCCATATCCCAAACAGGAGAGCATCATTCAGCCTGCAGCTGCTGTGACTGTGTGATGAGTGTCACTGTTTTGACTTGCACGCTCCAGCTCCAGAAACTTCTTCCTCCTCCTGGGAGACTGATATGACCAGTGACTTCCCTGAGCCTGCACAGAACACCACTCACATCCCAGGGTGCAAATAACACCTTGATTCCTCCACCTATGTCCAAACTATTGTAGAAATAGCAGGGGAAGCACTGTTTCTATTAAGGTCAAGTCACCTCTCACGTATAACCTGAGAAAAGTCATTGTCCTTCCTTGTAAAACTGGAAGAAAAATATAAAAATGATATAAGTGCCACAGCACACTGTAGTTCTGGAAAAGAGCTGCTTTAAAAGTACATATATCACTACCTTCCTCCCCAAACTACCAGTTCTCTTGCAGAATACCTGTGAACAGCCCCTAATAGGGCAATAAATATTCATCAGGGCTTTGCTGGATGGCTTTGGAGGACTTCTAATTACCTCTAATTAGGCTTACAAAGCCTCCCTTGTGCACACTTAACTAATTCAGACTTTTCTGGTTGTCATTTTTTTTTCCTTCCCTAAAGGCCAGCTCTGGGCTGGGTTCAGATCTGGCATCGTTCACAGGCAGCCTCCTCTTCCAGGAGAACAGATTCAGGGATGGTGGGGGAAGTAAATTAAAATAGGGGCCCGAAGGAAAAGGGACTGTCCTGCCAGAGGTGGGGGGCGAGTGCCAAATCTGGGAAAAGGAAGAAAATCAAGCTGCTTCCCAGCACTGAGAGCTGGGAGGAGAGTGCATCTGGCACTATCTGGGAGCAGACCACCGCCTAAAAACATGGATTCTCTTGAAAATTATTGCCCTGCTTGGCACAAGGTCTTATTTTGCCAGGAGTTCAGTGTCCCAGGCTTGATATTTGCCACTTTCTGATGTTTGGGCGGTAGCAGCAGCAGCCCAGATTCTCCAGGAGATGCTGTCAGCCCTGGCTTTCCCAAGCATAGGCTCTCAGTAAGCCCCCCATGCCTTGGAGGATGTGTCTGGGGGACTGTCTATGCTCAGCCCATGGTTTATTTTTCTGATTTATACAGCACGTGGAGGTCTTTGCACTGGGAAGTGTTGCTCCGTATGGCAACTTGGCCTTTTTAGATGTGAGCAGTTCCCCTGCACCCGGCTCCTCCCTACCCAAGGAAGGGCTAAAGTCAGAGCTGAGCATTGAGTTGAGCCTTATTAAGAGAGCCCATGGGTGGCTGTGTCACCATGAGCACAGACAGGGCAGGGCCATTCCCTTGCTCCCAACTCCAAGCCACCTCCAGGCAGAAATGACCCAGAATTGCCATTTTCCTTTGCAGGGTGACATTGGGAATGCTCCCTATGGAGCATTATTTCCCAAATGCTCCAGCCCAACCAGCATCCCAGCTTTCCTGGACACCAGTCCTTGGCAATGCTTTCTCACCACATCCACCACCACGGCTGGAGCATTTCCCTGTCCCTTCGTTGGCTTTCACTCAGGACAATTAGTCTCTGGGTAGTTTCAATGTGCTGCAATTAGTCCAGCCCCAGCGCAGCAATGGCAATGCTACCTGTCACAATATGATTAACGAGTATCTGAGCCTTGGGTGGGGGGGAAAAAACCAACTGAAAAAAACATTGAATGGTATGATAATGGAACCAGTGGCTGGAGCTAGTCAGGAGGCACCCCGAAAAGCTCCCACTGCCCCAGGGCCAGGGGTGGGCTCTAAAGGGTCAGAGTTGCTGCTGTGCACATCAGGGATGGGGTCTCTGTGTGTGTCTCTGAACCTCCACAGTCTTTCTGAGTTAAAGCTGATTTCTGCAGTAGTCATCTTTCTGAATTCCCCTATCCTTTACATCACTGAATTTTACTTTAAAAGCTGCTTTTAAAAAGGTTCGGGCTGTGAGCTGACAAAAGAACTAGTGAGAGTCCTGTGGATAACACACCAGCTGCATGGGGCCTTCCTTGGCAAGTAAACCTTTTAAAAATGAAAAAAATCTAGGCAAGCAGCTCTGGGCCAGTGTTTGTAACCCTGTTTCTATTCTCTGTCTCTGATCCCAACTGTGTTTACTGCTGTGGCTCCAGCACCGCAGCCTTTGGATGAAGGGCTGTTCAGATACAGAGACAGGTAAATGTCCTGGCACATATCGTCCTGTTCCAAAGATCTCTATCCTAGTGAAAGTCAGCATCTTCCCAAGTCAGTCTGAGCACACCACATAGCTCCACGAGCTCGTGGACCAGGAGACAAGGGGCAGCAGAGCTCAGGATTGCCACAAATCCCGACGCTCCCCCCTGCTGACAGTTGATGCCCAGAGCACAAGGTTGCTCTGGCGTGGTTAGCCCTGGGTGTAAGGATCATCCCCGTTGAGTACAAACACTTTTTCAGTGGCAGCAGAACCCCTTGACACACGGGTATTGCCCCAGGGTGGACACACTGCTCTGTGCTGGGCTGATGGGAACTTCAGCTGCAGCAAACAGCAGCACTCAAAAAGGCAGGTCAAAATGGCATGGGAAGGCTTGTTCGACTCTCTCAAGGTGGTAAAGGGGGAGGTGTTTTATGAAAACATCAAGGAGAGCCTTGCCAGGGCTGCAGCCCTTGATGTGCATAGCAGAAAAGGATGTGCACGGCTCTGAGCTCCTGCACTGGGACCAACATTGCTGATCCCCTCGGATCCCCCCTCAGCAGAAGTATTTTCAGGGACCATTTTTGCAGGCATCTGCTTTCCCTTTTAATCGATTTTCAAAGCTGCCAGCTAGATTATTTGGGTAAAGATGTTGATATCTTGGCTAAGCACCACGAAGTTAGGGGTGGTGATCGAGGTTGAACCATCCCCTCGAACATGTGGGGAATTGCTTGTAGTAAGTTGTTGCTATGGCTCTGGACAGATTTTCTTGTATCCTAGCAATGATTGTCTCTGACTGAAGCTGTGGTTGCTACAGCTGGGAACCTGATGGAAATATTCAGACTGTCAGCCCCTTGCCTGCTCTGGTGCTGTCTCTCTCCCTCAAACAGTCTCCTGCCCCAACTCCACAAAATCACGGCATTCACAGATTCTGTGAATTCCCTGCAACCTCCTAATTTACACCTGGCCAAAATGATGGCAATATTAGAATAACATCCCTTCTGCATGGGACCTGACTGGATTTTTAATAAACCCCAGGGCTGGTGTGATTGGTGCTTATGAGTCACTGGCTGTAGCAGAGCTGAGCTGCTCTCTGCTTTCAAAACCAGTTTCAGTGAATCCCCCTCCCAGAAGCCTCATTGATTTTTGCCTGCGTAATTTATGTATTTGTGTTTGCCTTCTGTGAATAAAGGAGCAAACAATGGCTGGGTCTGCTCACTGAAGCACTCTTCTGAAGCAAACAGCCCTCAACAGAACACTCATGAATGCCAAAGCTCTTTCCCTTGTCGGAGAAGAAAATAAAAAAAAAAGAGCAAAGCCCAGAAACAAACAAACAAAAAATAATGGTGCTGTCACCTGCGTCTTCAAACCTAGAAAGTTTTCCACAGTTCCAATGAATAACATTTTCCAGTAGTAAGACAAGTCATGCTGAAATGTGGCCAGAGATTGGGCTTTCTAAGCTTTCTTCTGCCCCGGAAGGGTGCAGCAGTGGCCCTGGCAGAGGGCTGCAGGCTGGTGCTAGGTAAAGGGCTGAGAGTGGGGACTGCCAGGTCCCAGGGTCATGTTGCAGAGCTTGAGAGGTCCCATCAACAGCCTCAGCTGCTGAAATTGAATTAGCATCTAAAAACCTTTGGGTTTTTTCTCTTTCTTATACCTGTAAAAAATCCGCCGTCAGGAAGTGAAGTGCAGGCTCTGTAGGATGAGGCAACTAAGGATTGAAAAGCATCTCATATATACGTTTTAATCTAATGATTAAAGAGCTCCTGCTTTTTGCACTATGACTCATGTTTGTGGGCTCTTTTGTTTCTGCGTTAAGTGGTCAGCGAATTTTTTTTCCTTGCACAAAGCAAAGCTCAGATCAATGATTCGAGTCTTCATTAAGGACAAAGGTAAGAAATCTCTCTCGGCAGAAAGGACACACCACAGGAACCGCTTCTGCTGGAGATGTTTGAAGGCAGAGAGCAAAATGGCTCTTAGGGTCTGGCAGCACAGCCTTTTATGTTTGCTATTATAGTGGATTGATTTTTTTTTTTCACTCTGTGCTGTGCAGAGCTGTCTGATTTCCGTTGAAAAACTCCATCTCCCAAGGATTTTCTACATGTGTATATGTTTTATGTTCCTAAGCCATAGGATCCAACTCAGATGAACCCACACGAGAACAACTCTGCATCCACCAAAATTTTTGTCCCGTAAAATGGATGTAATCTGTGATTTCAATGTTCCCCTCTTCCAAGAGCCTGATTTGGTTCCCCTGCTAGTGACAAGATCATGATTGAGAATATTTGAGGATTGCAAATATTTTGTTATGAGCACTTTCTGGACAGGCAGCGGGGATAATTTGCCCATGCCCTTCTTTTCCTCCTTTGCACAAATTTTACTTTGTGCTGCAGCCCACAAATTAGTCAGCTTCTCTTTGACTGCACTAGAATGTTTTCATCAGGATTACAAGAAAAATAACATTAACACAAGCCTGGCTGCTAACAAGGAGGGTTTCTTTTTAATTTGCTGCTCATTTATCTGTACCTATTTTTGTGTGAAATAGTCTGGAGAGTCCTTTTTCATTTCCTACCTAGTCCATCATGCCAAAATTCGAAAGAATGGATGAACTTCTGCTCCTGATGGTCTGGGTAGTCCTGAGGACTTCAAATAACGACATGTCATGGTGATTTTGGCCATGGCATATAAAAAGAAATATGCCAGTGTCTATTCCTCCAAATTTCTATCCCCAGCTCATTCTGAAGAGTTCAGCTGCATTTCCATTATCACAGACAAGAGGAGGTAATAGATCTGGTGTGCTTTGGGTGTGGGTATTCCATGTTTCAAACTCATGGACCAGGAGATTATTCAGACCAAGAGTTCTGTTCTGTAAAGAGAGGTGCCAGCTGATTTTTAAACCTGGAGGCTGGAGCTGGGAATGAATTTCTATTCCCCCAAGTTCCCTTCAGAGCTGAATGTCTGATCTGAAACCCGTTTCCAGTTGGAAATATGCAACAGGAGATCAAGGTGGAATATTTTATCCCCTTAGAGAATAAACTTTTATGTGTATTGCTCAATGTAGAGAATGTCTTCTTCCCATTGAACACTGAAATAAAAATGACATGACTATTTCCATTTGCCAAAAGCATTTTCATCCCGAGCCAGCCCAAAAGCACAACTTGGTATTTTCAAGTGTCAATCAAAGGCTCTTTCCCTTCAGCTGGTGCAGGGTCCAACAATAGGCCATATGGGACATTAGTCTACGCCAGATGAAGAAGAATTGGATCAGGAATAAAATACGACAAAGTAGCTTCATGCTAATTCTAAGCTCCACAGCCCTCATAATGGGAGGGGACTCGTGGTCATGCCAGCTCAGTCATCTTCACTGGCAACATAAGAAGCAGCACAGGTATAAATATCCCTGAGCTTTTGGATATTTAGAGTGGCCAGGTGAGGCCTCAAGGCATCATGATAAAATATTTTTGCAGGAAAGTGGGGAAAAAAAAAAAAGTAGCTGAGTTCTTAAATAACATGAGACTGTTGTGGTTTTCTGACAATACTTTGTTGGGCACTGTCCAGATCTCCAAAGATATCCAGGCACTTGATTTCAAATGTTTGTGTTCCTCTGCTCAGACTGAGCAGTACACAGTGCTGTGAATAACTGTGGTGGGAATCCACACTCTGTACATGAGTCTGGACCCAAGTAAAGGCCGGTGTGTTATTAATATGCAGGATTTCTGCTTTGAAAGCAGGCGAAGAAGCTGCAATTTCAGAGAAAGATAGGATAGGTTTGGGAAATCAGTGGGAAACAGGTGCCTGTTTGAAAAACTTCCTCCTTAATCAACGAAACCCTTGTGCTCCAGAAAACTGTGGGAGTAACAGATGGCTGATGTTTCTTTTCACATAGGCCAGTCAGCAGGAAAATAATAGAAGCGTGCGTCTTAACGAGCAGAAAGAAGATGTGAGCCTGAAGGTACCAGTAAGGTGGGAGATGGACACCTCCCCACGTGCTGGTTATCAAAAGAGCTGCTCAAGATAAAATGCTCAAGATAAAACTTTCTGTGGCTCAAAAGGCGATGCGAAGGGAGAAAGGATCTTTGGCCCTAATTCAGGCTATGATGGCATTTTATTCTGAAGCTGTTGGGCTGCCCTCTCTCTACCTCCCCAGGTACCCACTGGAGAGCTGCAGCTTCCAGGTACCAATAGAGTATAGCCACAGCGTGGCTGGCAGCCATAAAAAGATGATGCTCTGAATACTTTTTCTTTATTTTTGAACTCTGAATGCAGACTTTATAGTAGGTATCAAAGGTCATCTCAACTGGCTTGATTACAGCCAGTCCACCAGACAGGATGGTAGCATCTCAACAGCTCCCAATTCCATAGATTTCCTAAGTCTTTCCTCCTCTCTTGGGACAGTACTTCCAGAGATTCATATCCTAAGACTGTCAACTATATACCAATAAATCCAGTAATGAGGAAACTAATGGAAAATTGTGAAGCTGGAACAGAACTGTCATTATAACATCTCCTGCAGGAAGCTTTTGGACAGAGCTTAAGGAATTACATAACTATATATAAAATTCTTTTTTTTTTTATTCCACCCTAACTCTTCCAAACTCAAGAAGGACAAAATGCTGTAGAATTCTGGAAATCACCTGAAATCAGTACTTCAGGATTGCCTCTGAAGCTGTGGGAAGGCTGCCCTTATTTCCTGCACAAGTAAGGCAAGGACCCCAGTGCCAATGAGTGTCAGCCAGTTACTACTCAACTATAATTGAGATTAAAGAGCTATCATTTCCTATTGGTTAACCAAGGAAATATTTATGGCCAAAGCTTGGTGCCAAGCACAATATTTATGACCAAGTTTTTAGCACTGACTGCATTTTTTTAATGCTGATTTTTGCACAGAGGTCACAGATCACATTCACATTGATGTGGGCATGAAACTGAAGCCTGAAGTCATCAGGACAGAGTTTGGTGCAGGGTCTATCTCTGCAAATCTCATCCTTTCCTTCACAACAGCCTCGGTGAGAGCACCTGAAGTAGACATCAGAAGGCCTGGATGACTTTGCTCCACTCTCCATGCCTGGCTAAAACGACCTCTGCTCAGGGTGCTAATGCCTGGCGTGGGTATTGTTCTAGATTGCTTTGGGATTGAGGGCTTCAAATCAGGGTGGCACCTCCTAAGCTCCACCAGTTCAACTAGGAGGTTTCTGGAAAAGCTCCCAGCTCCTGCTCTCCATCTGGATGGATGGTACATGCACTGCTGAGCCCCTGACGTTCATAGCCCGGGGTGTTCAGCAGGTTTATCACACTTCACATTAATACATCAGGCCAGAAGCTCAGGGGAGGTTGTAATTTATTCAGCCACCTCATGTGGCTAATTACACTGTGGCTCTCATCAAGCCCCGCTTTGCTTGTATCATGCAGTGCCCTCAGACAGGTTTGTGCTGGTTGGGAAGATGTGATCTGTAGCTGGTGCTGATTAGATAGAAAAAAGGGAAAGGATTTGTCAATGAGTCAACTCCAGATTTCTTTAGCAAATAAATTGTGCAGCATTTGCCCTCTGGTGAGGAAGGGCAAAAGCCTAATTTAGATCTACGAAGCTGAGCAGTGAAACCAAAGCTATCCTTGGAGAACAAACTTGTCTGGAGAGACAAGCTTCTGTTCTCTAATTTAAAAATGCGTCTTCTGGGATCTCAAGAGAAGCAAAAGCTGCCTCCTTGCTCCCTAGGGGCTCTTCCCAATGAAGTCTGGCATTTACAAATAAGATGTAGAGGTTCATCTGATTTGTAACATGAGTTCTTTAATAGTTGTAGATCTGGAAGCCTTAATGAGGCCATGACTTGCTGCTTTGCTTCCTTGGCTCACTTTGTTTGTTGCTTTGTTTTAGCACAGCCAGAATCACAAATCCTCTTGTTGCTTTCTTAATAACGAACCTGTTTCAGAAATTCCCAAGATATTTCTGAGTGAGGAACAGGAAGAGGAGAAATCCAGAGAAGAAGAAATGTCTGGATTTGTTGTCATTTATTGACACCATGAGCCAGTGGTTGAAGAAAAAGATGATCCCCATGTTATGCAGCTATGGAGAGGTGGGACCCAGCCAGGAGATAAAGGTGGTGAAAGAATTCCCCCTGCTCTCCATCAGCACAGCCTGTCCAGAGGTAAATACAACTGGATGGTCCTCAGAGCTTCGTTAGGGAGCTAATTCAGCAAGGTGCTGAGCTCCCTTAACTCCCAGCTCAGTAATGCATGAGAATTTCAAGGCAACACAATAGGTTAATGCATTAGGGTTCTTGTGCTTGGATTCAAAAAGATTTGAATCAGCTCAGAGAAAGGAGGGAGAGATGTTGCATTAGCCATACTGCCCTGCTCTGAGGCGTATATATAATCTGCTCCATGCCCCATCGAGCATCTCCATGGCTGGAACCATGCAGGCTGCCCTGGATCAGGACAGTGGTGCCCTGGCTGGAGGACCTGTGCCTGTGCTGGCCCAGAGTAGCCAGGGCAGGGCTGCCAGGCAAGGGGCTGCCAGTTTTATCTGCTCACTGTATGCACTTAGTGATGAAAGCTAGTCTAGAAAGGAATCACGTGGGTGATGCTGCTTTGGAGCATCTCGCATCAGAGGTATTGCTCAGCACCAATGGAAAGCTGGGTTCTCTCTAAGGATGCTGTAGCTGTAAAGCCACAACACTGTCATTGTCCACAGAGTCTGACCGTTGCCAGCGGGATGCTCCAGGAAGCAATAAGAAGCTACAGCAGTATTGTATGGTTGGAAACCCATCTGCTCCCCAGCCAGCTTCCAAGGAGGAGAGCAGCCTGGGAGAAGCCTTGGATTGATAACCATGCCTACTGCTTGGGAAAGAATCACTACTGCACTTGCTTCTTCTCTCTTGTCTTTACTCCTGTGCAGGTGTCTCAGCTTCCCTGCATGCCTAAACGTCTCTTACAGAGTAAAAATGTTTGATTTAGTTAAAAATGTCTTTCAAAGTCTTCTGGCACTTCACAGACCATCTGAAATGAATATGAATAAATCAGAGTCACTCTTGTGAGGCCAGCAGTACCTTGCAGATTTCCCTGGAGGCAGATCGAGCCTGCTCTTCTGAGAAACAGCCTTGCACAGCCCTCTGCTCTGCTCATTTCAGTGCACATTTCACTCAAAGGAGATCTCTCCCCCTTCAGCGCTGGGTTTCGTCCTACTGCTTTTGCTCCACCTGAAGTCTCTGTTGATGACAAAGCAGGTAGGAGCAGGAGAGAGAAATCTTCTTTATCACAGGAGTGGAGACAAGGGGAAAAAAAAAAAGAAAAAGAAAATCAGATTACCTTTAACGGCAAAGATGGTGTTTCTCAAACATTCCATTAGCTGGCTTTGTCCCCTGTGTCAAGCCCAAACAGGGAAGGAGTAAGGAGATATTATCATTACTATGTCCTGCTTCTGTAGATCCCGACACGCAGATGACATTTTACAAAATAAACAGAGGCTAAGGGCTTGCCCCAGAGAGCTGGCAGTGACATCCCAGACAAGATCATGGAGAAAGAAGGCAAAATCAGAGACAAGAAGCAGTCCTAGGATTCCCCATTAGTGCAGCCAGCCTCTGCCTCCTTGGGCAGCCGAATTCCTTCCATATTGAACCGGTGCTGGTAGGAGAGAGGGGTCAGGCACCGTTTATATGTGGGCACCCAACTCTCACGGACCTTCAAACCCCTTCTGCCAGTGCCTTTGGTAAGATAAAAAATGATTTGAGGAAGGGCTAATATGGAGAAGGGATTTGCAGGAGCGAAGAATGCAAAATAATCACTGAATAATAACTTTAAAAGTGTATTCAAGAGTTGCCAGATCCTTGCAAAAGAATGGAATTCTGCTACCTGACCCCAAACACTTGAACCTGAGCTTGTTACTGGCTTGCCCTTATTTCAAGGTCGAGTCTGAGGTTTCATTGAGCACCGTGGGGGAAATGCTGCCTTCTGTTTAGTTCAGGCCACAGTCTTCAATAGCTGGGCTGTTTGCATTCAGTTCTTGCGAACATCTGGATTCCCCAAATTATCCCTGCCTTTTTCAGACAAAGGGAGGTAATAATAATGAGAAGGCTCAGCACTGGGTGCCTGAGAATCAGTCTGGAGTCACAGCTTTCTCTCACAATAAAAAGAATTTAAAAAAAAAATCATTAAAACCTTAAAATGGCATCTTTTGTCCCAGTCGGACCGCATCCCTCGCACACGTACCAGTGGAAGACATCGCCTTCCAAATACACACAGGAGCTGATGGAAATTTTGTTATGGCCCAATGATGCAGAAAGAAACTGGCAGTGAGATTTAACAAGGTCACTGCAAGGCGCAGAAACCTCTGTAAAATATGCTCATTCCCCACATCATATAAAACCAGGGCCAGGGAGGCGAGGGATAAACCTTTCACTTATAGGAAATGATGATTTACGATTAATTTCCAAAAGAAAGAAATCATTTTTTAATCAAAATTATTTATAGGGTTAATCCAAAGGTAATATTTGCTTGCCAGCTCCCTTACTCACCAGCACAGAAACTGAGGCAAGGTGAAGATGGATGGGGTTCGTCCATGGGATTTGAATCAGTTCTGTGGAGGAGGGTCCGTAGTCAAGGATACCTGGATTATTTATGGCCAAGGTTTTCAAAAGGGAATGGCTGATCTTGCATCCCTTGGGTCTGGCTGCCCAATGTGTGACCTGTGCAGAGTAACAGGCTCCTTGAAAAATGGCCTTTAAAAAGTCCTGTTTCTCACCACGACCCCTTGGGAATTAGTAAGATTTGTTTTATTTGGTGTTTGTTGCTGGAGCTAGATGGGCTGAAACACAGGATTTCCCCTTTTTAACGTTGCTGGGTACAAAGTGGACCCAGCGAGGAGCAGAGGAGCATGTGAACTGTGCTGACCTCCCCCTCCTTTCAGATTTCATAGAGCAAAGGGGTTTAAAGAAAGGAGCTTTTCTGGTCGCTGCCTGGTTGTCTGGGAAAGTGTGGTTGCAGTGTGTGACTGAGTGATGTTGCTTTTCCCCTGATGAGCTCTGATTGCCCTTCCACTACCCTCCTGATGGCTGTGGGAAGGTGCTCAGCGCTGCACAGGACCTGGCTCAGGATGTAACCAGCGCTTCAGCTTTTGAGTTAATTTGATCTCACATCTGCTGTTTATTAAATTAATGCTGGATGGTTCCCTGGAAGGAGCACTACAGATTTTTTTAGAGCATGTCACAGCTGCTCAGGTACTGCAGTGAGGGTCGGGATGCAGGTAGACCACCCAGGAGCCCATAAACCTAGAGGAAAATGAGGTGGGGTTTGTAATTCAAAAGGCTGACAACTGTTGAGGAAGAGATGAGACAAGAAAAGAGAACCCAGGACGAGTTTGTTACTACTCTGATGTTATTTGTAATCTCCCTAGAGATGTAATTTCTCTTGTGGTTGTAATCCTCCCCCTTTCCACCCAGCAATCTATTACAACGGAAGATACTTGAGATGCTTCGGGAGTAGGGAAATCATTATACATAAAATATGTAGCTTGTATTATTAGAATGGACTTTGATTAATTTTTCAGCTGGCAACATTACCCCTGCCTGAACACAAAATCCATTTGCTGTCTGTGTGGAAGCAATTGTGTTAATATCAAAGCTGGTTTCCAAATGAAATGGAGAGGGCTCCCGTGCGAGGAATCAGGGATACGAGCTGAAGGGTTGGAATGGTAACTCCTTGTTCATGCAAAGGAATTATCCTTTCCTCCACAAAACGTCTTTGTGACTTCAACAGACTTATTTGTGGTATATTTAAGGTAGGTTTAAGTATGTAGATACATTCAAATTACCTCTTTTTTCTTTGATCTGCGTATTGCCTACGGGCAGAGACTAATATTTGTATTTCTACCACGTGTTTGCACAGCACCAAGCACCACAGAGCCCTGTTCTCATGGGCAGGTTCATCAGCCCAATAACTGTCGACAGCAAAGATAGGTGCCCAGGCCAGAGATCTCTCTCGGGCTAATTACCCTGTTCGTCTACGGGAGTGATTTCGAAAAGCAATTGGACAAGATTAAACAGACAGCTTTTGTTAATTAAGAACTGTTTGGGCTTTAGGTGCTGTAAAGATCCCAGATGGTCCCATATCCACCACCTCTGGCTGCAGCTGGGGTCTGGATCTCTCCCTTTATTTCTCCTGCTAAAAGTTTTCCTGCCTGCAGCCTGTTTGCTGGAGCGCAGGGATTTTCTCCTCCTCCTAAGCGGGAGGTGGGCAGGTCTGACTACATTAAATACACAAACACGCTGTCCTCCCTCTCTGCTCCACCGAGGGCTGCCGTGGGCATCGCTGGCCCGTCAGCAGCAAAATCTGAGCAAAGGCTGCCCAAAGGGCTGGGGGGAGGGTGAAAACAGCAGCAGCAGCAGCAGCAGCAACAAATAAGCCGAGCAGCCGAACCGCCCCGTCGGGAAGGGGAGAGGAGCAAGGAGGAGAGCTCGGGGAGGGGGGTTCTGTGCCTTCCCTGCCTCTTTCCAGGAGCTTCCTGCAGCCCTTGCGCATCTCTCGCATCGATGTCCCGAGGAAGAGGATCCTCCTAGGAGGAAGAGCTGGAAATCAGCAACAAGAGGAAAGACAAAAAAAAAACCAAACAAACCACCAGCGACTATCCCTTTTCCCAGAGGCAGGTGAGAGGCAGAGAGAGAAAGGAGTTTAGGGGAATGAAGCTGGAGGATCCCGAGGCTCCGAGAGGAAAAGTTGCTCTGACGGGAGACTCTGCCTACTAGAGCCTGAGCTCTGCTCCACGATGGGATTTCTTGCGTCTAAAGGAAACCTCCTCCTCCTGCTCTGTGCCAGCATCTTCCCCGGTAAGTTTGAGAAAGCTTTGCTACCCCTGCTCTGCTCTTTAGCTCGTTTCTCCCTTAAACCTTCTCAAAGGCATGCTGCAAAGACTGGTTCCTGTCCACAAGGAATTTCCCCGACTCCTGCATCCTCCTGCCCCATCACTGCAGGTCACGGAAATACCAGCCTCTGCTCAGCAATGCTTTGCTTTTATTTTCTGCTCCTTGCTTGGTTTGATATGGAAGGGGTTAAAGCCACGGTGGGGAAGGGGACAGGAGGGGGAGACTACAGGCAGGGGCTCAGCATCCTGCTCCTTGCCTGTGTTTTTCTTCCCTGGGTAAAGTGTGTTAATGTGTCTCCGGGCTACAGCTCGGGCTGGGCAGAGCGCAGCCAGCGCTCAGCTAATGCTTCCCTTTGTATAATCCAGGGCAGCTAAAGACTGAGTAGGAGCCATATTCCATGAGGGATGCAGGGAGAGCCCCCGGCTTCCTCTCCCCACCATCCCTGCTGGAGGATGCATCTGTGTGCGGCCAGCACAGGAGCTCAGCTCCCCGGCAGCCCCCTCCAAGAAGGGTGGCTTTAATTTTTAATAACCAACTGGCACCTCCAACGCTTCCTGTAGTGTACGTGCAGGGTCAGGGCTGCTCCTGGCAGCCTCCAACTTTTGAAGTTGTTATTCAGGGAAACCGCTCTCTTGGTATCCTAATTGTGCTCTCCTCCATCCTTTTTCTCACCCGTCATTTTGATGTAAGACCAGCAATGAAGGTTAGTTTGAAGAGCTCAATTTCACTCTGTCTTTTTTTTTTTTTTCCCTGATGCGTTTGATGCTGGTTTTAATGTGTAAATCTGACCCCAAATCCCCATCTCCCAGCCAGAGGCTGCTTTTTCCTTTTTGTCTTGCCCTTCTTGCACCCTTCTTTCCCGCTCGCAGACTTGGGTGCTAGAAACTTGCTGCAAAGAGGCCTGAAAAATTAGACCAGACTCAGGGGAGAATGGCCCATGTAGTGTTTTTCTAATGGTTTTAGTGATGCCCCCACTTTCTGCAGCCCAATCCTGCTCTCAATGGAAACCCTACGCTGGGAATTGGCCATGGTGGGTGGACAGAGGGAGAAACACATGGCAATACCTGTGGAAGTGGGGAGGCAAGTCACCAGGGTGGCAACACCCGCCCACCTGTCCCTACTTGCCCATCGCTGGGTTTAGCCCGGGGATCCCCTCCAGAAAAGGCTCCAGCAATACCGGTGCTCAGAGCTGCATGCGTTCCACACCACCGTGTCCCTTGCCTTCCCCACAGCCTTCGGCCATGTGGAAACCAGAGCCCATGCGGAGGAACGTCTCCTGAAGAAACTCTTCTTGGGTTATAACAAGTGGTCCCGCCCCGTCGCCAACATTTCCGACGTGGTCCTTGTCCGCTTCGGCTTGTCCATCGCCCAGCTCATTGATGTTGTAAGTGCAACCCACTTGTGCAACAAGTGGCCAAGGGTAACCGGGTCGGGGCTCGGGGAGAGGCTCCTGGTGCATGCAGGTTTTACTGGCCGATCCAGGGTCGGGTTGGGAAGACTCTGCTCTCAGCAGGGAAGACTTATCATGCAGACAGCTCTGAGGGATGACTCATGTGAGTAGCTGGTCATCAAAGTGGATCCTTTATTCTTCATTCACAGGCAAAATCCCAAATTCCTTATCAAAGCCCGTGGTACTGATCAAAGCAGAGTAGTGGAGCAATTGGTATAAATGCCAGAGAGTCCTGACTAAGGAAAAAAAAAATTAATAGCTGATTTGGAATTTGAGTCAGAATTATTAAGATTAATTTACGCAAGCACACAGAAACAGTGCTTTCTGTATCTCGGGAAGGTACCTTGCCTGAGCAGCTTTCTGCAAACAAAAGTTTTGAGGTTTTTTTTAGCTAACCTGGCAGATACAGATGAGGAAATGGTTTCTGAATGTTTGCTGAAATAGAAGCGACACGCGTGCAAACCACACGGAGCTGTGGACAAACCCCAGCGGCTCCCACTGTGGACTGGTGTGTTCTGAACTGGTATTTAGAGGATTTCTCCGGCACAGCGTGTCGGGGTCAAGTGCTGAATTCAGAGGGGATCCCAGCAGGGCTGCAGATGTTAAGCACGCAGACACGCAGGCTGTCTAGTTTGCGCTGATCTTGCTCCCACACGCTTCTCTCTCCCGTCCCCGTTGCACGCAACGCTTCCCAGGACGGTGTGTTTGTGTCGGTGCCCATCTCTCGACCGAGTATTGGCCCCACTTTTGGACGCCGTCACTTTTTTACCATATTTGTGGGGCAGAGCAAGAAGGGGTGATAACAGAAAGCGTAATTCAACTTAAAGACTTCTCTGGTGCGGGACGATCCTATCGGATGACTCTCCACAGCATTATGTATTTCGAGATAAGAGTTTTGGGATGCAGGGGAAAGAGAGATGTGGTGATGCGGGTTGCTAGGGAGTTGCATCTCCTTGTGCACAGGCCACCAGCTCCCAGCTTTGCAGCACAGGGATGGTCTTCCACTCCCCTCCTCTCTCTTACGTCAGCCTGAGGGAGCCAGGGCTGTTTGCAGTTGCTAATGTTGAAGTTGTACTGTTCTCATCTGAATAATTGATAAGACTAAAGATGAGGCATTAGTAACTGTGGAGGCATGAGAGAGACCTTCCATTATGCAGCTGCTGAGTTGTGGAAGAGGGGGGATCGATACACCTGCTCCGTAGTGCTTTTCCCAGTTTACTTAAGAAGAATTAATCTTCTTAAAATCTTCTTGTCAATGGTTAGAAGTGCAGCCAGCAGGCAGTTCTGTGCCAGGGCCAGTGGGTACGGCTGGAGGAGAGCTCTCATCGCCTCCTGCCCCAGCCTGTGTGGCTGGGGACCGAGGACACCCCCCCTGCCACCACTGCAGCACTCCACCAATCTCTGCCCCTTCCTGACAGCCACCCTGTTTTGGTGCAAATCCCACTGCAATTGTTAGACCTGACGTTCAGCTCCCAACGACAAGAAGTCTGAAAGAGAAATCAGAGCTGTATTCAAACCCCAGCCAGCTCCTGCTGACAAAAGCTGGGGGCAGTGGAACAAAAATCAATGTGGAACTTCACAGGCCTTCATGTCCTTACCTCACCCTAGCGTGCTGAGGGTTTTCTGAGCCCTGAAAACAGTGGGAAGGGATCAAGCACCTGTCTTTGAGCAGCCGCTGAGACATTTGGACTCCTAAGCCTCTGTCTCTGCAGGACCTCGTGTGCTGCGTTCTCCTTGAGAAAAGAGGCCAGGCAGTGGAACCCCACCACCAGCTGCAGAACCTCCTGTTGTCCTCTGGGCTGGCTCCGTGCAGGAGAAGGCAGCCGTGCAGGTCGAGGAGGCAGCCAGTCATCAGCACATTGCACACCCTCTATGAGATACACCCATGGGACTAGAGTCATGCTTTGCTGGGGTCGGGAGGGTGGCAGAGCCTTCAGGTGTAGTGGTGGGCAGGAGTTGCCACCAAGAGTCTGCACCCAGCCAGGGAGGAAAATTCCAGTAAAAGGTAGCACCAGTGAGACTGGGATCCCTAGTGCAGGGGCTGTGCTGGAGACCCTCAGATGCTTGAATTGCAAAGTGGCAAGAGAAGCAGGTGCTCAAGGATTGGTCCAGTTCAGGGCACGACAGCCTCCTCCGGTGCCATTCCTCATATCCCATTGGCACCCAAGGAAGGAGCTGGATATTTTCCCTTTCTTTGTTGCTCATCTGAATGATTTTTGTATTCGTTCTTCCTCCACGTGCTTCTGGTCCCTAATCCCGGATGAGGGTAGCTCTATCATGTTTCACACTTGACACCACAACAGCAGTAAGGAAGCTCAGCGAGGGGGAGGCACAGCCCCCCTCTGAATCTCCTGGCTTTTAATGTTAAGAATTCATCCTGAACTGTCACCAGAGCAAGGTTAATGATGAGCGGTTTGCTTCCAAATGAGCCCTGTCAATTGAGCTGGTTTTGATGCCTACTAAAAAGAGAGAGAGAAAAGAAGCAAACACACAAATAAGCTCCGAGCTCTGGCGTGACACTAAAATCAGACCAGCAGCAGGCTCTGCACCACATAATTTGTCTTAGTTATTTACGATGGGGTTGTATCAAGCGTGCAAGGCCAGTGGCAAGCAGTAATTAATTCTACTACAGTGCTGCCAGCATTATACCTGCTTCACATTATTTAAAAGTGTATATATATGTATATATACAGTTTTACCTTTCCATGTTATTTGTACTTAGAGCTGGGAAAAAGTCTTCCAATGGACCGCAGGGGTATACACCAGGCTCTCAAAGGGTTGCATGTCAGCAGAGTAGATAGGGTTTATTCAGAAAAAAAACCCAATCCACAGCACTCTTAAATTCACTTATTTGGTAGAAAGAGAAACACCACTGAGCTTCGTGTCCCCAAGAACTGTGTTTAGTGTATGATGTTTCACAGGAGAAGAACTAAGCACCGCTTGCAGATGAAGCTGAGCATCGTGTGAGTAAGGAGAGAGATACCCAGCACTCACCTTCCTTTAGTGCTCAGGTCAAAGCCAAGCTGTGGAGCTCTTTCCTCTCCCTGGCCCCATCGTCCTAGGCTGAATCCATCCGGATTTTCCACCAAGGAAAATCCCCATCAATTCAAGCCCTTCTGCTCACAAGATTGCTTAGGTGCCGGCTCAGCTGTTCAGTGGTATTAGGCAGCTGTGCCCTGTCCCATGTTAAATGACAGAAACATCTGTTTTTTATTTCCAAGATGAAATCTGCATTTGTTGCAGAGGTGCTTTATAATTGCAGAAATGAAGCACGATTAAGAGAAATGTAATGAGCTCCTTGGGCCACTTGCCTGCTTCTGTAACCAATATCTGATCTTGCGTTTCAGGATGAGAAAAATCAGATGATGACCACGAACGTGTGGGTGAAGCAGGTGGGTGCACCAAAATCCGTGCTTTTCCACATTCCTTTCCAGTTGGGCGATCTGAACTCTCCCAGTTTTGTAACCACCTCGTTTTTGGCAGGAGTGGCATGACTACAAGCTGCGCTGGGACCCCCAAGAATACGAAAACGTCACATCCATCCGAATCCCCTCGGAGCTCATCTGGAGACCAGATATTGTCCTCTACAACAAGTGAGTGTGAAGCACTGTGGCCAGAGGGCAAACCCATCCTTGCAAATTTTATCTGCCCATGGTGTTAAGGTGCTTCTTGTAATTATTCCTCCTTATTTTGTTCTCTGTGGTTGATTTCGATGTAGATGCTCATCTGTTCCAGTTGTGCCTTAAGTGTCATGACTAATATTCATCACAAGGGCTTTGTTTTCCTAATGATCCTTTTTTCTGGACAGCGCGTTTTGTTGGGGGATGCCAGGTATTGTTTTCTCTTCACATGTCAGATACACAATTTAGCTGGATTTGAGCTTTCAGTCCTCTTCAATTTCACTTCACCAAGGAGCTCTCCCCTAATTCATCACCATCAGCTGGAAAAGCCAATTACTGAGGATGGGCTTAAATACGGAAAATACACTGAAACCTGTCAGGCTTGTGTGTCCACACATACAGGTTTTGGGTCAGCCTGATACCATTCTAGAATTAGTCTTAAATAGGCATTTGTTCCTGATTCCAAATGCTTGAAATGTGTCTCTTGCTCGGACACTTCCTAGGGAGCCAGTGGTTGTTTCCTTTCTTTCTTTCTTTTGGAGTCTGTTGATATTCTTAGAAAGACTGTCCAAGTGCCAAGACTGTTTTCTCCTTGGCTTATCACACCAGGGCTCTCCACTCTCCTAGGATGTAGGATATCCCAGTCTCCCTCCCCAGCTCAGGCTCCGTTTGCTGCAAGCATCAAACATTTCTATGTGACTAAAACTCAGAGAAAATGCTCACAATGGAAGACAAGCTCGGTTTTGACAAACCTGATTTCTAGTTTGATAGGATTTTTCTTTTGCTTTTTTTTTTAAAACAACCAAATGGCTGAAGGAGGAATCTGCCCAGGGGATTGTGAGTTTTGGAGACTATGGAAATTGTTATCTTTCCCATCACCTTGTCTCTGATCCTCAGTGATGTGGAGTGATTGCAAACCCTTCGGAGATCACCACATCCTCACACAGCACCTGTCAGAGATTAGACCAAGGGAAATGACACTTTCATAGGCACTTGGACCTTCCTATCCTACAAGGACACACTCTGAGCACAAATGTTGTATAAAAAGTGTCTCACATTGAAGCCAAGGAAGTTGTTCACAGCTTCCACTGGAAAAGAGAAAAAAAGAATGTCCTTGTCCTTCTCATAGCTTAGTTAATGACAATGGTAAGGATTACTATTTTTGCAGCTTCTGGTGGTGCCAAAAGTGATAGTGCTACACAAATCTCCATCGTCCATGGGACCTTTGTGTTTTGTGATCCATTTGCTGGAGCTACTGGTAAACAAAGAGCCTGATGTGTCATCTCTACATCTGCTCCCTTGGCTCACCGTGCTCACCATGGTTGATGTGCATGGTCCATGCAAGTAGGGCCCTAACACTAAAGAAGGAGACCTCGGTGTCCTTTTGTACACTAGGCATTTTGGGACTTCACACTGAAAGCAGTCCCCAGAGGTCAATGGGCACCCAGACCTCTGTGCTGAGCAGCCTTTGGCTCCTGCCCCTTCCATGCTCTGTGCCTCTGCCTTGCTGTCCTGCTTCACTGTCACTTGAGCAACCACAGGGACTCCAGGGGAGCCGCTGCCTCTCTGCTGGCCATAGCAGCTATTCCAGAATGTCCTCCTTTTCTTCTTCTGGGGTGTGAGTCTTTCAGCCTTGCCCACCTCATGGCTTGACTTGCAAGGAGATATGGCAGGTAGCCAGGCTAACTGTACTGGTGACAGCAGGAACACCTAATGTCCCAGCTACCTTAAGTCGAAGTTGCTTCCCTCCCTTCCTCCATACTCACCATTAATAGTCATGCATTTCTTTGTTAGTTGTCATGAATCTTATCATGCATTTTTAATTGGTTACTTTATCCATGAATTAAACATGGATGTAGGCGCCAACCATTAGCCAGTCAGTAATGGTTTTCCATTAATTCCATACCTCTTCTCAGCTATATTTGCCCATGTGCTTTCATATAGTCTTATGTAAACTGTTCCTGCCCTGGGATATACTTCTCTCTTCTGCCCAACTTCCCACCAGACTCATCTGAAGGTGCACTCAATATCTTAGCTGCACTGCTCTAACAATCAGGTTTCATGGGCTTTTAGGGGTGGCGGGGCAAGGCAGGGCAAATGCAACGCATGCAGGGCAAAACCTGGAGCGTGATGGGACACCAAGGTGAGGCTCTTCTGCATGGCAGCTCACCAATGGCAGTGTTACTTCTCATAGGCATCTCAGCTAGAAATGTTTCAGAAAGGAAGGCTTTGCAAAGACAGCGACTAGTCACAGGTGATGCTAGCAAGGATTCCCTCTCGTAGTGATGGGATGAGGGATAACAGTTTAAACTAAAAGAGGGTAGATTTACATTTGATATTAGGAAGAAATTCTTTACTGTGAGGACAATGAGACACTGGAACAGGTTGCCCAGAGAAGCGATAGGTGCCCCATTCCTGAAAGTGTTCCAAGGCCAGGTTGGATGGGGCTTTAAGCAACCTGGTCTAGGAGGGGTCCCTGCCCGTGGCAGGAGTGTTTGAGCTGGATGATCTTTAAAGTCCCTTCTAACCAAAAATACTCCGTGATTCTATGGTATTTCACATATATATATATATATATAAAAATAAAAGATAGATAGATTGATAGATAGGTAGATAAATAGATGGATGGATGGATAGATAGATAGATAGATAGATAGATAGATAGATAGATAGATAGATATTCATTTAGAGGGAATTTAAAATATATATACATAATTCTGTGTCCCTAAGAAGCAAGAGAACATGTGCAGAGTCCTTGGTGAAAGAGAGAGAGCAGCCACACTGACCTTTGCACTCTTCAGGCTTTTTAATGTGAGCTATTTCTTGCTTATCACAGGCTCTGGCTGAAGTATTGTGTTTTTGGTTGGGATGGTATCCTCTGGAAAAGAGACTTTTAGGGCAGGAGATTATACAAATGCCTCTTCTGTTTTCATCTTGGGGTATATGTAGGAATGTTGAAATTTAAACTGATTGGAGATTTACATCTTTAAGGAAGCCTAACCTCTCATTGTGAGGTTATTTTCGTATCTAAGCTCATTATTGTCAAAACCTTCCATTTATCCACTCTAGAGGCCCAAATTAAATCAGTAAACTCAGCTGGTTTGGCCTAGAGAGTGTATATAGTTGTCAACATTCATAAGGAATCTAAAAGCAAATTAATATCCTACAGGGAAATTAATATTCTGTTGAATTTTCAGGCTTGATGAGATAAGTTCCAAGGCTCTGTAAATAGTTTCTACTAGATGTGACAAAACATATGTATAGCAGAGGAATATGAGTTAATAGCGAAGCCACAAAGCCTCTTCTTCTCTGCCAAGAAGGCCAGCTGTTCCTTATCTGAGCCTGTAAAGGCTCTTCAGACACCACATCATTTATAAATGAATTATCTAATCCTCTGCATTGACTTATTTTCCCATTCATGAATGGACTTTAAGCACATTCTAGTTTTCCTTTGTATGTTTAAAGTTTAAAAAAAAATACGGTTTGTTGTGGTTTTTTGTCTAATCAGAGAATAATTTCAGTTTTTTCTTTGCACTTCTCCACCAATGTATTGAGCCATTCGGACTTTGTACAACATAGAAACTCCATACAAGAAACCCCTGAAACTGCAGGTTTGCAGCCAGGTGCTCCAGGTGCTAAAAGCTGCCTAGAAGAAAGTGGGACCATGTCCCTGAGCCTAAAAGGTGGGCAGGGAACTTGGGATGTGAGCTTTACTGGTTCCTTTTCAACTGGATATTCATGACTATTCTCGACTTGATGATCTCAGAGGTCTTTTCCAGCCTCATGTAATAATATTTGTCTTCTCTAGCCTGATGATTGTAAAACCTGGAAAGAAGCTACTGGAAATACATAGACTTCAATTTTTCTATTTTTTTTCCTCAGAACTTTCTGGTATTAGCTGTTCCAAAAAGTAATCCCTGCCTTAGCCCCATCACCACAAAAAAAACCCCAAAGATAAAAAAGACAAAATCATACACAAAGGGAATTCCAACACAAATCTCTGTAATTCGGAGTAGGAAACATCTTAAGGAATTCACCCAGTGGTAACATGGACAGAAAGGATTAATGGGCTGGGGTAGAAGATCATCTGAGAGGCAGCTTTTGAAAATCATGAGAAAGCACAGAGTTCTTTTGAGCTAAACTGTTAGTTTGGTGGCTTGTTCTTTTGAACTGTGCAATGATGTTTGCAACCAGTGAGAGTTATGGAGCGACACTGGTTTTCTGACTCATCCCAAAGCTGTTTGGAGGAGAAATACCAAAAGATGCCCCAGTCTAACCTTTAAAAGAATGGAAACATTCCTGACACTTTTCTTTGTGTGACTTGCACAGATCTTGTAGTTTTGCACCAGGTTGTACTTACACATTTGCTGCTCCACGCTTGAGCTTTCCTGATTCTACTGGGAGGTTAAATGACTGTGTTTCTGGAGCAGAATTATATCTCTTAGATGCCTTTGAGGTTTGCTGCCAAGCTCTAACCAGTAATAGAGGAATTGATAGAAAGAAATCTATAAGAGAAATCTCTCTCATGGGCTGTTGCTGTGTTAGCATCCCAGGACTTCTCCTACCGTTATGCTGAGGACAGGGCTACGGTTTTGCCTCCAAAGTGCTGACGAGGATGCTTGGCCTTGGCAAAGGGAAGAACTGAAGGAAAAGGCACTAGTTCAGTGCTGTTAGAGCCTTCGGAGAAACTGGGGCTTGTTTCATCAGCGTAGCGCAGCCATTTCTGAGACAGGCTCCTGTTTTACTAAGAAACCATCAAAATATTGGTTACGGCTGATTTCTAAACATCTGAAGCAAGCAAAAGCTGGGATGTGACCTAAAGAAGTTACACATCATCACACAGACACCTCCACCTATGTATCCAAGATGCTTTGTACCCAAGTTGCAAAGACCTTGGAGATATTTAAAACCCAACTGGACAAGATTCTGATCCTCTTGTAGCTGACCCTGCTTGGAGCAGGGAGCTTGATCTAGATCATCTCCAGAGGTCCTTCCAACCTCTGAATTTGTAGTTACTATTTGGTAGCAGAAAACATTTGTTAAAATATTCTTCAGTTTGCCTTCGGAGAGTATTTTAATCTGAACATTCCAGAAGCATCCCTTTAATAACTAACAAAAGGGTGCAGGGTATGTTCATTAAAGGGGTTTTGAAAGTCCGATTTGTCTTGGTTACTGCTTTTCAATGAAAAATGCTTTAAATGAGGACATTCTAGCTGTATCCACATATGTATATAGCTAATTTTCAGGCTTTTAAAGCTCTGTTTGGATTTAAATTGTATCATCACAAATTAAAATAAATGTCTGCCTCATTTACATGCATTTCTGAAAACATTTAATTTTGTGAGATGATGTATCTCCCAACTTCAGGGAAAATAGAAACTGGGGGGGGGGGGAAAGACAAAAAAAAAAGAAAAAGATTCTTCATCAACAGAGCTTTTTAATGAATTGTGGTTGATGGCTTCCAGTACAACAATGCTATTCTTGAACCCTTATAAACGTAGAGGATTTTAGAAGAGCAGCCTTTAGTCTCAAAATGAGGACTCAAAGGCTGCAGAACACAGCAAGGCTGTTTCCGTTGGCAAAAAAATAAGCGACTGTCTCTTTATTAATGTGCACTGTTGTGTTTGACGTGAAAATATAAGAGCTCCAGTACTTTATTCCTGACAGATCTTTAGAGCTGTCAGGTCGGAGTAATCAGGAGAACCTCACTATCTTAATTCTCAAGTGTTCTTGTGATGTTTACCTTGCACTCGCTCCTTCTTCCAAATGGTTTTTCATGACAACTGTCACAACAGAGTGGTCTAGACTGAATGAGATGAAAATGTGCTACCACTATGAAGGAATGACTGCAGATCTTTCTTTTTTTTTCCCGTCCCACTATATCAGGTCTCCCACCTTCCTGTCTAAGGAAATACTCACATCACGCAGTCAGGGCTGTCAGCACAACTCAGCCAGGAATGGGTTTCCCCACAGCAAAGCAAAGAGGGTTTCCCCCATCTCCTGACTGCAGGCTTCATTTGCAGTCGGTTGTCTCACCTTCACCCCTTGGAGGAGGTTGAGGAAAGGCTTTGGAAGATCGTCAACAGCTAGGTGACCTTATTTACTCTCTCTCTCATGTCAAGAGAAGCAGAATGAAAGCTTCAGTCAGGATGAAGGCATCTGTCTAGGTTCACCCCGTGTCGGCTGGGTGCCAGCAAACGTAGCTTCCAATCCAGTAAGCATATTCTGGAAGGTCCAGTGTGGGTGGTAAGCTTGGGGAAGGAGGCAAAAATATACAAATGCACAAAGGGTCTAGACAACTGTTAACACCACCTTTGCATGATATAGCTGGCTTGGAGACAGCCTATGTACAACAGCATGGCTAATTTACCCTGCTTGTGAACTGTTCAAATGTCTCTATGCTGAATGGCAATGAGAAGTTTGAACACAGCCAGTAAAGTCAGGAATTGCTTCACAGTCCTGTTCGGCTGGTGAGGGAGAAGCAAACAGGAAGATTCCAGGGTGTTTTATGGCTCCTCAGAGCCTCTAGATGACTCTTAATTGCAAGGGGCTGTTCTGCTTCTGTTTCACTCCTGCCATGGCACTGCAGGCAAAATCCAGCTCAGAAGGCAGTACCGGAGTTATTTGGAATAATGTGTGAGCCAATGAGGACCCAGGACGAGGCTGGGTTTGTTAGGCAAGCAACAAAAAAACATCTTCCTCATCAGGAAAACAGGTAATTTATGGAAATAATTGACACACAGGACCTGCAGCATCCCACTGGTTTTATGTACGCTTGCAGGAGAGTCACGCAGAGACTGCACACCTGCCAGACAGGACATTTCTGGGAATGAAACACGATTACGTGATTTATTTTTCCTGGATGAGTTCTTAGCAAGAGTCACATGCACTTTTCCAACAGTTTTCAAACGGAAAACCACATACCTGTGGTATTCACCCAGCCACTTACTCATTGCTCTTCCTAAGAAGGGAAACACTAGTGGATGCTCATTATCCCTTCTCTGTAATGTGAGTCCAATTATAAACATGCTGGTCCATTAATGAATGATTTTAATCCTGCCTCAGAGATGTCATTAAATCCAGAATTGGATTCCAAATTCTGATTGAGATTTAGAAAGAAAACCACTGAGAACAGCAAGCACTGGACTGTCACTTGCTGCACATGTTTCGTGACTCAATCTGGCTTTACAGTGCAGGCAAAACCCAGGACGGGGGGGGGGGGGGGCCAAAAAAAAAAAAAAATTGTTTTCCACCCCAAAAACTTGACCCTGAGGGTAAAACTAACATTAAACAAAGAAGTACTACGAAAGGGGATAGTAGGCG
>WTSP01022280.1:88436-112269 GCA_025331215.1 Actenoides lindsayi | reverse complement strand
GGTGCCGTGTGAGCACTGGCAGTGATAACACAGGGGTGTTATCAACACCCTCCAGCTCCCAGTGCTGCAGCGTGAGGACTGGATGGGGAAAAGCAGCTCAGGCAGACCCACTACATACCCCCACATGACCTTTTCTCATTTGCAAAAGCAAATGAGCCTTTGCAAAGGCAGATGACTATCCGACTTGCGGGAGTATCAGTTCTTGCCTAACAGTTGAAATTTGGCATTGATTTGCATCATCAGTACAGGGTTTGTCTTTTTCTTCTCTAGTGTTTGCAATATCCTTGTATTAACTAAGTTTAGGAACTATAATGATTTTCATATATGTGCTGCTACAGAGCATTAAAAGGTCTGTTAGAACTTCATCCTCAGTCTAACAGGTACAGCATTATGTCATCACCAAACAGCATGCAATGAAGGAGAGGGAAAGCTATAGCTTTTCAAACAAAGCTGAGTTGAGGATAGTTTACTTTGGATCACAAGCTGTATCTACTGGTAGAAGCTAAATTTCATCTAACCTTTGGGCACTGCACTTACTTTGTGCCCATCTTTGGTAGTAAACCAGAACATAATAGATGACAAAGAAAATAGTGTTCCTGCCCAGAGATTTTCTTTTATTAAATGTGTCATGACTGGTGGATTCAGATGTATTGTTTTGTAAATGTAATTATTTTTTCATATCAGTATTAGGAAAGAAAAGTAAACAGGATTCAATCTAATTTATGAGACACTTTAGAATATTATTTGAAGCAGACTGATTACAGTGTATCAGTCTTAATTACAGTATATATGAACTAAATCATGTGAAATATTAATCTGCTGTTTTCAGACCAAAAAATTAATGCGCACAGAATGTAAGTTAATTTTTTCCATGCACTTAAGTCAAGAAACGAAGACAGTTTTATGTAGATTTAGGACAGTGCTGGAATTTGACAATTAAATGGAAAAAAAAAAAAAAAATCCCATTCCTTCAAAACAAAAGCATGAATCTTCAGAACTAAGCTCTTGACTGTTTTTCTTAATTGAATTTTAAAATATAATCTATTTTTGCTTGCTTCTTGCAGTGTTAAATAAAAGCATAAATAATTTAATTGAAAAATTAAATTAAGAAGAATCAATTTGTGACAAGTTTTTGAAAGCATATAATGGTTTTTATACAATACTGAGCAGCTATACTTATTATTTTAAAAAACGGATTTCCTACATAATCATAATGAACGATTCCAGAAATATTACTTATTTTGTTTTACTTTTATGGTTCTGAGGTTCCCTCTTCTCATAGACACTGTAAAATCATATCAGTAAAGCTCAGCCCTGTGTCACTGAATATTCTGATTCACACATGGAACTTGATGCACAAGGTGATTGTCCATGGATGATTGTCCATGCTTTAGCTCTTAGACTTGTACCCTATCTCTGCTTTGTGTTTGGGATTGAAACTCTTTTCTCTGTGTTACTCCTGGGCACTGAATACAAGTTTTAGTCCTTGGCCTCTAGGATTTTAAGACTTGAAGTTACGTCCCAAATATGTTGTGGCACTATTGGTGCTCTCCTCCTTTGGCACACCAGTGCAACACTGAGCACCACCCTACCTGTGGTACAGAGTAATTGGCCTCAACAGGCAGCAGAATTTCACACAGAAAGCTAAACCATTCAGGTTAACTCTTCTAAAATATACTGTGTATTTATGTATATTTGTATCAATAACTGACAAAGAGGATTTCACTGTGTTTTGAAGTGGTAGAGAAAATGAGGCAGGACAATGCAGGCAAGCTGCCAAATACAAAAGTCAAATTTTTCAGCACAGACAAGACCCTTAAACCTACAACTATGCTAGTGAGCAGAATGAACTGGGAATAACTTTCTGGCTTGAGGTCAGATGGTATGTCAGCACACACAGCTAACTATACTTACATCTCAGAGCGACACCATCCAAACTACTTGTTGGGAACATGTGCTGCTGGCCCACACCAAATCTTCAGAGTCTGTGCAAACCAGAAAACAGTGTGGACAACTTTGTGGCTGATACAGAGGCTCTGTTTAATATACTGTTACAGTTTGATTATCTGAAGGATTCACACTTAAGCAGAAAGGAGGTCTAAGAAGATTTCAACCATCAAAGGATAACTACAATAGCCTAAAATTATTCCAAGTTAATTAAAATCTTTTAAGAATTTTGTGTGCAAGTTTTGTGGCTTTCTGGTACACAGCATTTCAAGGCATCCGTGCAAGCCGGGCCAAATCCATCAGACTCAGGGACAGCACATCTCCAAGTTTGGAGCAGCGGGTGTTACTAGATTACCAACACTAGAGTATTGTGTGGCCTCCACTGCTCTCTGTGGCTAGCAGTCGTGACAATTGACAGAACCATGTCCACAGTGTTCAGCATGCCTCCCCCAACCTTCTCCAGTCCCTTCTCTCCTTACATCTATTTATTGCAGCATGGCTTCTTTGAGGGTCAGCCATCCAGCCTCCAGAGCACTAAAATTTTGTGACTAGGGTTTGGCATTTAAATAGCTTTTAATTTATTTTCAAGACAACATTTTTGCTTTTTTCTCTTGGAGTATTAGTTATTCAAAAATATCACACTATTTTCAAGCAAAAAAAAATAATATTCTTTTTTCTCCTTCTCTGTATAGACACACACAGAGAGCTGTATTCTTTTCATACACTGAGGATAAACATACAGGTTGGGGTTATTGGTTCATTTGTTCAGCCAATTTTGCAGAATTGTCCTTAGCATTCAGGGACAAATAATTCTTTCCAGTCAGCAAAAAAGAGACAAAAGAGATAATCCAGTACTGCAGTAGATTTGCAGGCAGTTCAATGTCTTATTAGGCTTAAAGATCTTTTTTTAAAAAGATGTAGAGATTTCTCAAAGAAATATATAGAAAATTATAAACTTGAAGTAATAGTTATAACAGTGGAGACAGCAGAGCAGAGGCAGTATATGATTTCCTTTCAGTTTCTGATGACCTTGACACTGTAATTATGAGCAAACAGTCCATTATTGTTGTCTTTAAAAAGACAATAATTGCCTATACATTTCTTCATTTCCAAGAAAAGAGATTTTGATACTTATTTGTTAATTACTTGGAAACACCTCATACCAAGGTTAGGTTCATATTCTGAGTTCAATTTGCTGATAGAAAAGATGCCAGTGAATTTTCAGTCTACCAGACTGGGGCCAAGATAGGTCTTGAGAAAGAAGACATAGCTGCCATTACCTATCTACCAACAGATGCAATTTTACATTTTTTTTTCTGTACAGTAAACAATTTCCCTTAATTAAGATTGAAATATATCACTGAGTTAACATGTAAAGCAGGAAGGAATTGCTTAAGAAAAGATATAGGGACTATGCCTTCCTATCTGATTTAATACTCATCATTTCACAAGGTTTGACCAGGACCCAATTAAGCACTTACATTTAAATGCCTGCATTATTTCACTCCTATTAATAGATGTTGTGCTTTAGCATAAAAGGAAGCCTGAAGAGAATTGTTCTGTGTATAGTGACTGTGCAAAAAAGTAGCCTAAAAACCAACTGGATCCTGAAATTAAATGCTTTCTCTTTCTCCTACCTGCTAGCATCTGCAAAATTTTCTTTAAACTTCTAAACATAGAAGAGATCAATTTAAAGGCAACATAAATAGAGGTGGCAATTGGACCTGCTCTTAAGCTATTATAGTAGCTGTACTTCACTTGGACAAAACCCCTATTAATCTCAAATTCAGTGTAATAAAGAGAAGTAGGCATTGAGATGGCTTTCACCACTGGCTTGTGCTGATGGCCAGCATAAGGTCTGTGAATCAGTAATTTCTAAAGGCAGGTTTAGCTGGGGCTGGACCCCTTCCCTACTGGCAACATGAGCTGGCCAGACATGGACCAACTCCTGCCAAGAAGCTGTGTGGTCCATGAGCCATTGTCTACTAAAGCAAGCTCCCCCCACTGCACATACATGCTTCTTCCCTTTCTCATATTTTTAAAATAGAATAACGAGTGTTTTAAATATTAACACAACATCCTTAAAGTTGAACAAATTAAAATAAAGCACAAGGTGGGAGATTCTACCCCCCCTTGTATGACTCCCTGTAGTTTTCAATCCTTTTATGAATGAATTTTGCTCTGTTTCATATATTTATTGACATAGGATAAACCAGCAATAACCCTGCTTACCGAAAGTCTTAACCCGCATACCAAACACCTAGAATTGTACCTCGTAAAGCTAGATGCATCTGCTTCCAGGGAAAAGAGATAAATCAGCTAAATGGGTTTATAAAGGTTCACTTGCTTTTGCTATATCTTTACAGTTCTCAAAGATATATATGGAGAAGCCTTCAGGGCTGTGTATTTGAAACACTGAAAAATGTGTATATAAAATTTTCCAATTTGAATCATAGAATTTGAATGTTTTTACCAAAACCAGTGAAATATTAGAGTAAAAGAATCCTTTAGACACATATTTTGTGAGGTAGATGCACATTTGCATCATTTTAAGGTATTCATAGTTCCTTTGATTCCAACAGCTGGACTCAAACACTATGTTAGCCATTTGTTGTGTTAAATGTAGACCTAAACAGGAATTCTTTGGCTAAGGATCTGATCTTCCATTTATGAAATAAGACAGTGCTTTCTCTTCTGAGAAACAGAAAATTTCCTGTTTCTGCTTGTAAAGAGACTGGTGTCAGAGAAGTTGCCAAGGAAATGACGAACTGTAACAAAACATATTCCTTGTGATGTGAAGTTCAAAGCCGAGAGAACAATACAGTTTCCAGGTCTCCTGTGTTAAGCTTTTCATGTGTAAACAAATCTTCTAGTACCAAAAATAAGAGTCATACACTGGTCCTGCAGCCGTATATGAAAATAAGGGTGGCTTCACATGTCAGTAGTCCATTCTAGAGGGCTGCTAGACTTTGTGAGCAGGCTCACACTAAAGCTTAAAAATCCCCATCTTTTTAAGGAGCTATTACTTGTTTTAAATTTGCTCAATATTAGAAATTGTAAGGATTTTGCTTTATTGAAGAAGGCTTAAATTGATTTAAATGACATAAGGACACTTATCTGTGGATTCAGAAGCAGGTCCATCAAACTTAATGGAGATGTTTCTTTTCTTCAGGGTCTGGAACAGGCTTGATTGACAGTTTGATAGCTGAGGCAGTGATTTTGCTGAAAGCACTCTAATACTACCTTACTTCAAACAGCTACAGTTCTAAAAAGAAAAAATTACAACTCTCTGCAATGAGCAGAGAACCCTCAAAATAGTGCAGTAAAACTGTGATTCTGAGAAGCTTTATGTTGGTATGCATTCCTCTCATTTGGAGAGACTTGGATCTGTCAGGATTTGGGTGCACACAGACACCATTCCTGCCATATAAGATCCAGTTTGTATCCCAAGGAACCCAGAGATTTATCAGAGTATGTAATAATAAATCATATATTTTAATAAGCAAATCGGGAGTTTAAAAATTCCAGCTTTTGCACGTATCTTGTGGTATTCAACATTTCTTTGGTCCTTTTATGTCCATCGAGGATCATGCCAAGGCTTTTTGCAAAGCTCTTTATTTCTTCTGCTGACCCAGGAGTTGCTATTACTTCAATGACATTGTTTGTTTTCACCAAGAAGGAAGTTTGGCAGTTACATTCTACTACAAAATCCCATTCAGCACTTCATAAAAGGAATAAGTAATACAAGCTCACCTGAAGACCTGATTCTTGTTCTTGGCTTTTTTGTAATCTGGTTTTAACTGTAGGCAACTCTGAGAGAGGTCATGTGCCTCAAGGGCTTCCAAAACTTTTGTCTCCCCTGGGCAAGGAGATACAGTTTTCCTTAATAGTTCCAGATGGTTACTAGAGATTAGTATTGCTTAGCTACGTTGCCTTGATGATCATTCTCAGAGCAGGCAAGCAGTAATTAATTGATTCCATCTGTATCTACATTTGGGCAGAGAGTGATTTATAAAGTGATTTATAATGACCATTCCTACAAAATAGCAGAGGGCATATGATTAACAAGTCAGGCCTCTTGGGCTACAGGGGTACTGGGCGACTGACAGAACTGACAAAGCTTTCCGTAAACACAGCAACAAACAAGTTAAGCTACTGCAATGAACTTACTATAGCTAGGAGTTAGAATACAGAACATGCTGTGCTATTAACTGTAACAATTACTTCATGACAAAATTTGTCCAAATACCACAACACTGAAAAAAGTATATGAAACTACTATTGTGTAATTTTTGCTTAGAAGGTCACATCACCTCAGATAAGTGAAACAATTTCTATTAAGGTTTACCATTTAAATTGAAGCAGATATTCTCTGTCAGTGACCTATTTCAGGAAATGTAGAGTGGAAGACATTACAATCCATGTACTGAAATTGTCTTTCATTACCATTTTTGGAGTGCCTATTATTCTGATAGAGTATTACAATTACATATTTATGAAAGAACAATATGACTTTTTCTGATGGCTACTGAGGTTCCAATATTTACTAAGTATCTTCGAGAGATCAAAACTCAAAGACTGTTCAAAACTGTCTCATATCTGTCACTATAGATGGTCAGGGTTATGACCCATATTGATTCCTTGGGGGACTCCTGATACCTGAGGTGCTAGCCCTTAGGGATGTGGAGATGTCAAGACTCTCTTCAAAGTTCTGAAGCCAGGAAGTAACAGTTTCCACAGTTGGGTTACCCATTTGTGGATAGTACATCTCTGCCAAGCTGGCAGAATATGATGCTGGTGCATTCTTGAAGACTTTTTCTCCACATGGCCCTTGTACACTGAACATCCTCTGGATCTTTGGGATGCTCATCGTTATCTAAATCCCCACAGATGACTTCCAGTACTGCTAGTTCCCTCAGGTACTGGATAGCTTCATCAGCAGTGGACTACTTTCCTGAGGAAGTGGAGTTCATTAAGTCTTCCTTGAATGGATATCTTGCTTTAATGCTTGAAAGGAGCCATCTCCAGAGACTGCCAATTGCTGCCTCTTTTCCAATTCCTCTCTCAATGCCACGATCCCTAGCAAGAGCTCAGTTCCACTCTCTCTCTCCATTAGCTTTCAGTCTTTACACAGTTTAATAGGAAAGAATGGGAGAACAACATTGTACTAACCTCATTTTCTTTTTTTCTCAACTCCTGTTACTATTTAGTGCTAGGAATGCTTCTGAACTTCTAGGACAATATCTCTTGCTTGGAGGTGAGTTGAAATGAACCCACAGCAAACTGAGCTGTTTTAAATATTCCATGGCAACCTTTTCCTGAAGCTTATGAAGAGAAAGATGAGAGGGGTGGAAAGGTTAATATATTTTACTTCAGGTGAAATGTTGCTATAAAGAAAATCACTTTGCTGAAAATCGAGGCTTTTTGAATTAATAGATGTCTTACTGTTTTTCAGAACGAAGGTTCCTGAAATAATTTATGGCGAATAATATTAGCAGTCAAAGCAAAAGTCAGCTACTAGATACATTATATTAGTAATTCATTGTAACTGCCTCTGTTTCTCTCATGGAAATGGTAATATTCTATGAATTCTATGAATACTTAGAAATAACACAGTTTCAGTACAGAGGGTGGGACCTTCTCATTGTCCAAAGAAATTTCATTGTTTGCTTATTTTTGTACTGCATATGCTTACAGAAATGCAAGATGTTGTAGAACAATGGCCTTTTATACATGCCTATTCTAGCTAAAAATGTGACTTTCCCAGAACCTCAAGGGCTTTTTTTCATAATGGTTGAGGCAAAGACAGTTTGATATAATATACCAGTGGCCTTTCATTATTAGAATGATGATGTTTTGTGTGGCAGTTCATGTACATAGATAACTACATGTTTTTATTAATTCTCCCTCTATTCTTTCTCTACTCTTTTCCTACTCTCAGATTTTAAGTGTCTGGGAATCCTTGACTTTGTTAACTATCTTCTTTTGCTTATTATCAGCAAGTGCCTTTCACACTATTTCCATTCCCTGTTTGTCTAGAGCTAACTGTATGAGGTTCAAGAAGGCCAAGTGCCAGGTCCTGCGCTTGGGTCACAAAAATCCCCTGAAACAGTACAGGCTTGGGGAAGAGTGGCTGGAAAGCTGCTTAGCTGAAATAGACCTGAGAGTGTTGGTCAACAGCTGGCTGAATATGAGCCATCAGTGTGCTCAGGCGGCCAAGAAGGCCAGTAACATCCTGGTTTGTATCAGAAACAGTGTGTCCAACAGAACTAGGAAAATGATCATTCCCCACTCTTAGCATTGGTGAAGCTGTACCTTGAATACTGTGTTCAGTTTTAGGCCCCTTACTACAAGAAAGACATCGAGATGCTTGGTATGTCCAAAGAACAATAAAGTTGGTGAAGGGTGTAGAGCACAACAACCTTAAAGGAGGTAGTAGTGGAGTAGATGTCAGTCTGTTCTCCCATGTAACAACCAATAGGGCAAGAGGAAATGGTGTAAAGCTGCACCAGGGAGGTTTAAATTGATATTAGGAATGTTTTTTTTTCACCAAAAGGTTTACCAAGCATTGGAACAGGCTGCTCGGGGAAGTGATTGAGTCACCATCCCTGGAAGTACTTAAAAAATATGTAGGCTCTCAGTGACATGATTTAGTGGTGGACTTGACAGTGTTAGGTTAATGGATTGACTCAATGATCTTTGGGGTCTTTTCCAATTTAAATGATTCTATGATTCTGTGGTACTATATTACCTTTTTTTCACTTCCTTCCTATCTACACTTGACAATGACTTGTGTCAGACAACAGGGGTAATGTAAATATAAGCCTCAATCTTTTAAATTTAAAAATTATCCTCCCATCATGTAAAAGACAGATCCTTCTACTCACCTTTTCATGGAGAGATACGTTGTGTTATGCAAGCATTTTTCAAGGAGGTGAAGTTACAACAGTTAAAACAAAAGATATTTTCCAGCTATTCAGAAATGATGGCAACCCATAAAGGATGGGGGACAGCTCACACCACTGTAATTCAATAAGTATACATGGCACTGAAATTAAATTCATCATCCTGATGACAAAGGCTGTAACAAGGATAAGAAATACAGAACAAATCCTTCTTTGTGATAGGGATTGCAATGACTGAGAACTGCAATGACGTTTACTCTCTGCTGTAATGTAATAAAATCTCATTAATTTACCATTTCACTCTTTTCCTCCACTAATTGAATCCCCCTGCTTTATTTGTCTAAAAGATGTGTCTTTTGGGGAGCAGTGAGTTCACAAAAATAGGATTTGTGATGTATCAGTCTGTACTTGGTTGGCAGAGGACAAACCTAAAATACATAAAATACACTCCATTTTCCAGTGCTTACTTAAATTGACTTGAAAATTGGAACTTCAAATTAAGATTGGAAAATGTTCTCTAACTCATTAGTATGAAAATCAGCAAATTAATATCATTTTACAAAAAACAGTTAATTATACTGCCCATAAAAATGGCAGTGACAAATTCTCCAACTTACAGATACTTAGATAACATTATCTGTTTTCGAGCTCAGAAAAATTTAAGAGGTACTATATCCTGACAGTATATCTGACCCAGGACCCACATGAAATCTACTAAGCCATTTTTACCTACCCTATGAGAAAGGAGCTCAGAGAAAGGATCTCATCTAAGGCAGTAAACCAGTCCTCTAGGAGAATGTGCTGTCTTAGCTGGTTGTGCAAGAGAATGACTAATAAGAAACCTCTGTAACCTTCTGATACATTGTAATCAGTGAGTATTTGCTTCATTACTCAAATAAAGAAGAGGCATCTAGCTACTATGACCATGAAGAAAAACTTCCAAAAACCAAAATGAAGCAGGAGACAAACTAGGAAAAGGTGTATCTACAGCAGAGACAGTATCATTACAACACTGTACAAACTGATTGTCTGTCCACATTTGAAATAATTCCGGTCCTTTGTGATATGGAAGCATTTTTCAAGATGGTGAAGTTACAATAAGAGGTAAACAAAACAAAACAAAGAAAGATTTTGACTAGAAAAGTTACAGAAAGAATATGACAAGGACTGTTTCTGTAAAAGAAACAGACACTGAAATCTCAAAACAAGACAGTACAACTAAATATGATGGAGGTCTCAAAAATCATGAATGACAATAATTGTTCACTCCTTCTGTGAACTAGGGTCATAAAATGAAAACTATATGGCACATGTAAGTACAATAAATTCAATTATTCTGTACCTTACACAAACTATAGATCCCCATCTTAAAGCACTTCCAACTTACTACAAGTCCGTAGTACTTCAAAAGGTGGTTGAACAGAGCTACCACTACTAGCTCAGGCATTGGTTGAAGTACAGATCACTAGGGGCTGTAAAATGTGCCAGCAACTGTTACTCTATCCTGTTATTGGACAGTCTCTGTGAATCTCACAGCAGCACTGTCATGTGGAGATGGATTGTGCTGTAACCTAACATGACTATTCTTGCATTGGTGAGAAGGGTTTCTAAAACTCATTGACCTAAATATTACTCCCTGTAGTACTTGAACATTTCTAAGCCTAAAAATACTATCCATTCTCTAACTGTATGATTTTTCTTTTTCATTTTGACATCAACAGGACACTGACAATTTGTCAGAAGTTAAAATTATACCTGATACCCTTTTCAAAATATCTTGAAAAGATTGTTTGCTTAGTATCACCAGTTTTTGAAAAGAAAATTATGCTGTTGGTAAATTTTTAAAAGATTTTTGAAATTATTGCTTCTACTTTCAAAATTAAGAACAGACTTCTAACTTTTTGTTCAGTCCTCTTTTTCCTTAGTGTTTCTTTCATGAAGCTGAAAGACAGTGTATTTCTGAGAGCTTAAACTGATAGGTGATCTTATGCTACACACTACGACTTGAAGAAGTACAGTTAATCCAAATTGACTTAAAGATGGGGTGGGATCCTGCCTTCAAAGCATCCTTGTTGCAGAGAGAGAAGCACTCTGGTACATGGATCATGGCACACTGTCTTCTTCACTCAACAGTTATCAAATCTGATAATATATGTAAGGTGGTTTAGAAAATCATTAGTAAAAATATTTTGGAACAGATAAAAGGAATTTTACATCAGACTGTAGAGATAATACCAGTTTTTGAAATGTTTAAAGAATTTTTAGGCAGAAGATTTTCTTAGCAGTTTTTTTTTTCATCCCATGAAGGGAAAAACAGGAAAGCCTGAAGGTAAATTACCCTCTATGTTCCTAGTGTCAACCTTGTTTGTCTGAAAACAAGTTATTATGGAGTTGTGATGATAGATTGCCTTCTAGTGCAGAAGGAGACTACATAAGCATGATTTCTGATGTCTCCTTAATGAAGAGACGATTCTGCTGAAAACAGACTACAGCAATCTGAAGCTGAAAGAACTTTTAAGGTTTCCAGACCATTAATTTTCACTGTTTCATAAATCTAGGTAGTAGGCATAGTACAGTATCATAAAGTATAATATGTTGAATGGATTGAGAACTGGATAACTGACTTTTTAAAAATAAGATATCTGTGATTAATCATTACTTTACAGGAGAATGGGGTTCCACGTGGAACAGGACACCATCCAGTAAGAAAAAATAAGGAAGAAATTATCTATTCACCAACAATAAAACATGTGCAAGGTATAACATTTATCACAATGGTAAATAATAATGAGAATGTAGATGCCATAAAATAATCTGGATAACTTGATAAACCAGTCATATCCAAATGAAGAATTTCTAATGCAGCCAGATAGAAAGATACTAATTTAATAATGGATTTTGCAGCTGCAGAATAAGATTTTTTTTCCTGAAAAGAAGAGATTGAAAAGATCTAAGAGTCCTAGTGGCAAGATAACCAGCTTTCAGAACAATGCTGTAGCAATAAGAACTAATCTGCTTCTTGAAGAAGGAAAAGTTTATTAGAGCACATAGTTAATTTTACTATCGCTCGAGTGTTATCAGGATATTCCCTATAATTCTGGTCTCTGGATAATTTAAAAAAAGGATAAAAGTTAGGGAAAATTCATGAAAAAAAAGATTAGCAACCATGATGGAAGCATTGGAGAAAGCACCTTAAAGTGAAATACAGAACATATCAAAACGAAGATTGTAAGGAGATATAATTACACCATGTAAGTATCTTCCACTTTTATCTAGTCGAAGACATCATAACAATAACCAGTTGTTAGAAATTGAAACTAGATATTCACATTGGAAAGAAGTTGTGCATTTTCATCAATTATGGAAAAAAAATCTATCAATGTTAATGACAGGTTTTTGTATCTCTTGATAGATTCTAATAAATATAGGGAGGTTTTCTAAAAGCCTATCACATTCTAATATGGTCAAAAAGAAAAAGAAGAAAAAAGTTTTTCTGCTTGACTTAAACCATCCAGGTAAAATTTAAGGACAAGAAGCATTCAAGGATTCAAATAGAATGGTACCTTGTAAAAATCCCATGTGATTAACAGTCATAAAATTGCATTTATATTCAAATTGATAAATCTCACGTATTATCACAATATAGAGTGAAAGTGTCGCATTGCAAACTTGCTCTCCAGATGAACAGTTCATGGTATGCTGCTTCTACAGTGTCCTCAGGATGTTATAGCACTCTCAAGAGAAATGTTATATTCCAACAAAGAAAATAAAAGCATTTTCTTCCTCTTCTTAATTTGATGGCTTGATTTTAAATAATTCCTTTCCCTTCCTCCTACGTATTGTCACCTCAAGCTCTCCATCATACTCCCTCTCTCTGACTCTTGATTTCTGGTTGCTTCCTTTATTTCTGTTGTTTGGATTGTTTTTGGTTTTTTTTCCGCTGGCAGCATTGAAAAAAAATTTCAGTCTCAAATGTTTCTTGGACTACTCATTTTTTCCCTTGTGAAAAGTAAGCTATTGACACTTTGTGATCTGTGCAGGTCTCAAAGATCTAAATTTATTTCTACTTTGTTTAGGAAGGAAGTAACAAACAAATCTCTTAAAGTATTACAATAGAGATAGCTTTTTCAGTGTCTATCATGAACTTGGAAAAGACATGAATTTTGTGTTATGAATAACATACCTAATTCTGTCTGTCTTTCATGTTGATGTCCACCTGTTTGCATATCATTATCATTCATCAATTAAAAAATGTTTTGTCCTTGAAAACATTTCATCAAGGCTGTTTCTGCAGAGATGTTAGCCACTTTTTCTATTGATGACTGCATTCCTTTCACGCTCACCTACTCCCTAAGAAAACTTTGAAAAATCTTGAGTTCATCCTAATCTAAGGAATTCCTTTTTTTTCTATTATGGGGAGACTATCAATGTGAGTCTGCTCAGTTCTGCTCTGTGATGCAGGCTCGGAGACAAGCTGTTTAGTCAAGACTGAAAAGAGGGGATGTTGAAAGTCAGTGATCTGTTTGAAGAATGGTTGTGCTGTGGGGTAAGGTAGGCTATCTAGGATGAATAAGGAGCTGACAGTAGCATGAATGGAAAAATAAATAATGCCTTGTTTTGAAGAATTTGGCTTAAAGATATTTTGATAAGACAATTTCACAGATTTTCAGAGAGATTTTCAGAGAGATATCTGAGGCTAAGCTTGATGACGTAGTAACATCTGTTATCTTGGATTCTGTGATCCAGGACTCAGGTTGGGGTTGGGCAGGCTATAAACCCTTTCCAGGAAGGTGATATAGCATGATACCTAATGTCTGTATGAAGGATGAGAAGACCTTGAGCAAGAACTGTAATTCAATCAATCTGGTGTGTGTAATATTGCCTGTATTCCTCTTACATAACATGTTTAGAAGGTAACTTTCCTGAAAATGCTCTGGAATTATTATTTTTTAATGTTTCTTATTTCCACTTCTCCTTCCTTACTTAGTTATCCTTATGTTGAGGCTTTTTTTGCTGTGGACTGACCTAAACCTCATTTTCTTAAATTCAAACGCTATGTTTTCATTCTGTCCATCAGAACGTGGAATACTTTCTTTTTATAGCAGCACTTTACATCACCAAAGTTAACTATCTTATCCTTTGGTAGTCTTCTTTAAATAGGTAATTCCAGTCGTCTCTATCTTTCTTTAGTATCTGAGTGCTTGCATTAGCTAAATGATCAAAAATTTCTTGAGGTGCCTGAAAGTGTGCCCTGAAATATAGTACAGTTCCATGTAACTGTGCTAGAACAGGGCAAAGATAGCTTCCTGCATTTTCTTAATGACATTTCTATTTCTTCCAATAGACCTGACACTTGTCTTTTTTGCAACCTATGATTACTTGTGTTCATAAGTCTCATGGTAATCCTTGTTTTATAGAAGTAAATAAAAAACCAGAGAGGACTTGTTGGAGGTCACTTATCAGAGAAAGGTGTTGAGTCTTATTCTGGTGCTATAGCCAGTTATTCATGCTAGTTTCAAGATATGCTTAGTTTCATTTTCTTTTCAGAATTTGTTTGCCTCATTGACATGTGCACTTGTGGTCTGTTTCTCCCCAGCAGACCTGATTGCTGCAGACACACTGCTTGGTAGACATTGTGTTCTCTGCTCTCCTGTGGTATTGTGCATTGTTATGGTCATTCCTAGGGAGCTCATAATAAATCACCTGGATACTTCCCCACATATCAGATTACAAAGGATAAATACTAAGATTTCATCCAGCAACAGGACCCCCTGAGATGTACATAAAGAAATAGTTTCAATGTGGAAACAGCATAAATTATTTCTATGTCTCCATAGCTATACACAAAAGCATTTAGCAGTCCATATGTCATTCCTGTAGGTCTAATGCTGTAGGCTGATGTGATTTTTGGTGTTGTCTGGAGTATGACATCTACTTTACTTTTTTGTAATTTATTTTAAGATAACTTATATGTGGAAATAGAAGACATGGAAGTTTGGAGTGTTTGGAGAAATATATTTATCATTTTTTAAGTGTCATTCACTGTAATCCTATGATTTTTTTGTCAGTATCTTTCTTCATAGCAGCTCCCTGTCATTCTAGCCCAACAGTGGAAACAAGAGCTGAAAAGCTTGAGTGTTTGCTATACAGTTGCAATATCTTATATATTTAAAAGTCACATATTAAATTATAAGGTATGATTTTTTTCCTATTGTAGATGGTACAGCAAATAAGGACAGAGAAGAGAGCAGGAAGTTATGAAAAAAAACCCAACATTTTTTTCCTTTGGTTTATCCACTGGAACTAGGGAGGAATTATTTTTTTTCTTTGTTTCTTTACACTAATTAATTATTTTTATGTATATTTGGGCAATGATTCACCAATTTTCATGGAAGACTGAGCAAAAAAGCTTAGATATTTCTGGGGAACAACTGCATTCAAATCAGTGCTACATTAGAAACGGTTTTAGCACAGGCTGCTATTCTGGGTTGTAAGAGAGGATGGCAGTTGCCTAAAATTAAACATCAAGGGGCAGTTCAGATTCACATGGATATCCACCATGTTTCTATATGCCTCCAGCAGTCCATGGAAGCAGCTAGGGGGAAGCCAAACAGTGAATGAAACCAAAATGGGTGTACAAGGCAGAAACCTGAGGAACAAAACTTGTCAAGCCTTGTCCTCATACAGCTTTAGCCTGGCAGGGTACCCTTTCTACTACACTTTAGACATAGCTAGTCTCCAATTTGTGAAATTGTGAAGATCCCCAGCAAGAAAGATTTCCATTTCAGAGTAGTCAAAGAAAGAGATATAAGTGCAGAATAAACATCTCTAACTTCAAATTGAGCAGGGAAGGAATTTGACAAACTTTCCCATGGCCCAAATAATTGTGCTGATGATGGCTGTTCTGCGGCATCCTGCAGTTTCTCTTTTTATTTTATCCACTATAATTTAAATTTCAAAAGGTTTTGATTTAGTCCTAATGTCAAAGAGGAACAGTTTTTGAATACTCAGAAATTGTTTTGCAATGGAAAAACTGTTTACCAATCAAAAGGGCTTTTCATGTCTGGCAAGTACAAATGACAAAAGATTAATATTTAGAGGTACATACGATATACATTTAAAATATATTAACTATGTTAAATAAACTACAGGTTTATTTTATGGGCCTTTGTAGTGTCAAGGCTATCATTAGGTAATACTGTGATAATGTGTGAAGAAGACATCACAATGAATCATAATTATTAACACCTATGGTGATGATATAGTATTACCTTAGAAACCTTGCTACACTCAAGGTTTTTTCAAAAATACAGTCCCTGCTCTGAAGAGCTTGTAATCTAAATAAAGGGGAGCAGCAGAGGAAAAGTAGCTTTGTTGATGGGGTAGAGGTCTGTGCTGTTGAAAAAACATAAACATACATAGTTCATTGTTTAATTATGCATTTGCAAAATCACACTGCACTGACAGTTTATGAGGTGACATCATGAGCACAGTTTAAACACTGATATGTTTTTGCCTCTGTTTTTTTCTCTCTCACCTTAGTGGAAAGCATGTCCCTGTGTCTAAATGTTTCTTCTGGTTAACTAGTATAATATTTCATGTTGTCTCAATACTTTCTAGTCATATCCAACATGATGAAAAATACTTCAGCATGGACCTTATTTCAGTCTAGATGTATACATGTTAACTGGCGTTATTTTTATGTCTAACTTCATATTACTGTTTACCACCATATTTGAAACATCTTATCTCTTTGTTTATATGTTTCAGTTGTGCTCAATATTCCTTTCCATGTAATATCAGACTGATTATCACTGAATTTCATGAATATGCTCTTTGTTCTTTTAGATCATTAAAGACTGGAAACAAGAATAGACATCACAGAGACTTTTTTTCTTCCAAGAAAAACCTTCCAACAAATTCACATTTTTCCATTGCTTATTAGTTTCTGTTTATATTTCTTCAGCCATCATGCAGTTCCAGTGAAAGTACCTATGTACTGTTAAATAATGTTATGCATTTTGCAATGTTTACTCACTACCAGGCATGACTGCTTAGATAATATTCTTTACACTGAAGATAGCTGTAGTGAAATAATTTAAAGTGAAACTAGGATTTCTGTTTCATGACAATGCTACTCTAGTATAATAATAATAATATTTTTTTATCTACACAAGCTACAATATTACCAAAATGTAAGCATACCACATGCATATGCTATTTTTAAGTATTGCTCTGTAAATATACCCAGCTACATGAAGATACGATAGAATTACAACATATTTATTGACATAGCTGTTACAGCATTATTATTGCCACAAAGGGAAACATTTTCAGCTTCCGTGCTCTTTATCTGCTGGTGCATTTTCCAGTTTGTATGGGCAATTTCTCATCATTATGCATTTATTTATAATGTAGTAGTCTAAAGACACAAATCACTATACATATATGCACAAGCATATAGAAATTCACAAAAAGATGTATACACGTTTAGGTAAATATAGATATATCTGTATATATGTGTATACATTTAGATTTAATGTATCTGCTTTTATATGGATATTTGTGTTATATTTAAAATACAAAACACATCTGAATTTTTATTTAAAATATTTTGCTAATTTGTACATCTGCATGAAAGCTGTTAAGTTACACTGCTATTTTCATAAGTGTTATGCTGACTCCTAAGCAAAATTTTCAGCAATTGGCAGTATGGCTATTCAAAATCCCACTTGTTTTCCTTCTTGAATTCACGACACACAATGATGAATACAGACACTAATTGCACCACTTTTCCTGAGCTCTTAGTATTTTTGCATTTTGGAAGAATTTAATTATACTTTTAGGAATTCAATGCAATAAAATTACCAACTGAGAAGTCACCCATAATTATTGTCTTTTAGGGATAGTTTCAATAATCTGAGAAAAGAAATGAGAGCAAGTTTATTGTCTATTATGGAGTTTATCTTAGTGGAAGAAAAAGGGTTTATTTCTAGCTAAAAAGAAAATAAAATCTTGTGCCACTGGTCTAGGATTGTTTCAAATTGTTCAACATGGGAGTACAGTAAGGTTAAAAGATGAAGTGAGCTCCCAGCAGAACAAAGGCATCCTCATTTTTCATTGTCATATCCCATTAGAGCTAAATGACATGAATTCCAGACTAATGTGGATTTCTCTGGGCAGATATGTCATCTATACAAAGGGATTCAGTAGTGTTCTTTGCAGATCACCTTAACAGTTACAGAGACTTTCAGGTACTGAAAATCCCAGCTTACTTCATATACTAAACACACCACACAGAGTAATTCAAAACTACTAGTCCTATTTGGATTAGTATGTACAGAAATACATAGAACAGAAGGAACAGGGAAGGAACAGAAAGAAGAGGTGTATAAGCAAATGGAAACATAATTTGATAGGGAACTGGGTGAAGACAGACCGAGTTACTAGTTTCAATCTCCATATTAATAGACACAGAGAATTTTATTTGCAATGACTCCTCAAATTATTTAAAAGGAAAAATTTGCAACAATGTTAAAAACACTTAATAGTGTTAAGTATCACTAAAGTAGCTTCTGTAGTAACTGTTACTGTAAAAACATGCCAAGTTACTGAATGTTAGCACTTTCATACATTAAACACATAAAATATCACAACTTAAATTATTAGCTTACATGGTTTTAAATTATACTAGCTACCATCTTAAATAAGAAATGTAGAATTTTGATGACTACAAATTACATTATAGTACAATCAAGATAAGTGCCAAGTATGTTTTATAAGGAGTGTTTATAGAAACAAGAGCATAACAGGAAATCCTTTATGTCTTAGAATAAGTGCTGATCTCCAGTCAGATTTCAGTCCTAAATATCTTAGACATCTCCACATTTTACTGTTGCTTATCTTAGGTGTCTTCCACTTGCCCAGGGTGACAATATTTAATAAGCTTAGGTTTGCATGAGGTGAAAAGTCTACTCAGCAGCAGAACATGCAGTAAATTGAGTTTGTAGTCTTTATACTAAAACTCCCTATCAGCCCTTTGAATCATGCGAGTGCAATGCTATCTGTTTTGAGCAGGCTCCTATGACTCCATATAGTCTGACCGTAAGATCCAAGTGTTCACTAACATGGCATAGAGAAAAAGAAAGCAACAGGGAAAAAAAAAGTGGTGCACAGTAATGGGTTCTCTCATATGCACTGGATGGTGATTTTATACTGTTTAACAACTGTTAATATTGTGAGTTTGAAGAGCTAAGAAAGTCAAAAAATAGCATAGAAACTGAAGTGGTGGTGTGAAAGTAAAGAGTCCTTTCAGGAAGGTTCAAGACAGAAGACACTTAAGTTGTACAAAAGGGAGATTATTAATACCTCAGTTTACTACCTGATGAAAAAGTTCATCTGTAATATTTAAAACCTTATACAGTTACTTTTAAGATACCTTACAAAAAATCCAGCCAATTAATCAGAGAAAATATAGGGAAAGGGAGGAAAGATTAAAAAATATTCATTGTGATGATGTCTAATCAGAACCAATTGTTAAATCATTATCTTGAGGTTTATGTATTAAGGTTACTAGATGCATAAAAAGTGCTTTATAAAATTTGGAGTGTGTATTTGATTCCTAACTTCTTTCCATTCTTGAATAATATACACAAATACCAAGAATCAGATTTCATTTGCATGTTCATAACTTACTAGTAGTGATTTACTAGTCTGTTTATACAGCACCTGATCTAGGTATCATTAAAATAAGTATGAAAGCTTAATTACTTTAATGAGACTTGGATGATCTCTTAGGTGGATAAGGAGCAGTGCCACCTTTCTAAAGTCTTCTACATTTCCCAGAGCAGCTGAGATACCTGAGTAACTTTCAGCCAGCAAAAGTGACAATTTCACTGTTCACTCCAAGGCTCATGTTTGCATTGTTCCCTCCCTTGTGTTATATGGTTTTGAGGATACCTTGCTGAGCCAATTCTATTTATCAGTTTGGCAAAAAGCTGATAAGCTACAGTTGGTCTGCAGTTTTGTTAACATTTTTGCTGAGCTACTGACATGAAGGAACTCACAAAAGCCTCAACTAAATGTCAAGGTGAGCTGAGCAAGGACTGTGCAGAAAAGACTGAGGAAAAGAAAAACATGATGGAGGAGAACTCCCTCTTTTTGAATTTCAGATCTGTGAAGTTAGTTCACTGCAGCTAGTGAAAGTATTTCTGTAGGCATACTTTCCTATTCTTAATGTTTTGATGCAAGGTACGGATGAGGTTCTTTCCGCCCATCTCTCCAACCCATCAGCATTATGGTTTCAGATACAGGAGCCCATGTTGTGAATTAGATCCTGAAAGAAAAACAATTGTGGTTCAACAATGCTTATTTCTGGCATGAATTCTTCATCAAGATGAAATAGCATGACATTAACAAAGTGCTCCTTTGGTGGAAACTAACTTTTCCAGTCCAGGTTCACTAAATAAAATCAGTGGGTAATCTCAGCACAAGCAGACATCATGCCCATTCCTGCAGTCTTCAGTAAATCACCGTATAAGTATAAAACCAGGAAAAACTCCTTGCAGTATATTAATTCAACAGTAACGCAATCAAGAATCTATCTAAGCCTCCCAGGTGATCTGAGAGTGTGTAAACTTAACATGAATGATAGAGTAACTATGGATAAACCATTTCTTTCTAAATCAGTGAATGTGGCTAGCTGGCTTAGTATACAATAGCACAAACAGCAGATTTAGCAAAGACGAAGTACAATATTGGGGTAATAAGTACAGAAGAGTTAGAAACTTACATTCTTCCTTACCAAATCTGACAGTTCAAAGGGTCTTCGGGAGTCTATGTAGTCCATGCTCTACTTCAGAGACTCTTATCTGTACCTAGATCTTTCAAATTCCTCAAAATCTCACCACAGTCTTCTCCAATTTGATAATAACCTGTTAGGAATAAGACAGGGGCTGAGCTCTGTGTGTGTGTGTCTGTGTGTGCTGGTAGAGGTTCTGAAATACGCAATCCAGTAAGGAAGTGAAAGTTCAATATTTGAGGAAGAAAAAGAATTAATTGCAACTTCAGATTTGCCTCTTTGACTAGAGATTGAGAGCACAGGAAAGGGTTTTATTTCACTCACATTTGTACTCAACCAACTACTGTAACTAAAACTTCGACAATGAGATGAATCAAATAAAGGCTTAGCTACACAAGACATTAGGCTGCATAAGAGAAGTTTCTGCCCTATTCACAGGCACCAGTCAGCTATTTATTTCTTTGTTTTCTTTTTCTCTTTTCTATAGAACACCAATAAATCTTCCTTTTGTTCACTCAGAAATGAACATGACTGTGGGTGTGAGAGAGGGATGTTCTTTCACAGTGTTCTGAGAGGAAATGATCTCTCTCTTCTTAAGAGGCAGAATAGCATATCCATAGTCTAAAGGCAAACAGAATCAGAGAATTTGTAATTAAGTCAAAATTCCATTTTTTCAAAGATCTTTTTGACTTTCAGAGGTTTCGTTTGTGTTGTAAGGAGAGATTACTATGCTTTATTGGACAACTGACCAAAGCACTCACCCTGAGCACAGAGCTACTCAGATGTCATTGTTTCTGTGGTGAAGAACTTCTCAATCAGATCCTTCTGATACAAGAAGATCAGAGACTAGAATTTGTATTTTCTCTATCCTGGAACAGTAAATTATTCAAGAGACTGAAAACTGTGTGGATTAATTTCTTATCACAGGTGACTACAGTCCGCCATATAGAATATTTTAAATATCTTTTTTATTCTCCCTTAATTGAAAGCTCCAGTTACAATTAAGAAATATGCAAGAAATGGTAGCTTTTAAATACTTTCCAAAAGGTATTTTATGTACTATGTTGAGAAAAAAATTATTTTTAAGGTTATGAAATTGTTGCAAAATGAAATTGTCATTGTCTAGAGAACTTCATTAAGAGTACAAAGTTAAAAGTTATATATAGTAACTAAAATAATATTTAAATATGACCTTAAAAGTTTTTACAAACAACACAGCCAGAATTAATGAATTACAGATGTTTACTGTTTCTGGTTATGTAGTTCTGTTTTGTATTGTAAATTTGTTAAATTTAAATCATATGGGTACAAAACCAGAAAGAAAGCCAAGTGTATGCAAGGAGCATCAGGTCAAGTTCACATTTTTCAATGAAACTTTATCAGCTCTTTCTGGTAAGGTGATATTTTTCCCACATTCCATACAAAACTCAGAATTCTTGAGAATAACCAGTGCCTTTGAAAATATATCATTACAGAGGCAGGAAATGATTCACCAGGTGTTACATTTGCCAAGTTCGACAGCCTGTAGCAAAAGCACTGTGTACTTCTCCAAACTTGGTTTGCATGATCCTTGCTAAATGCACTTCATTCCCTCACAGCTCTTAGGGTACAGAAATCAAGCTACGTCTCCTGAAGCCTGTTGTGCTTTCAGTGTGTAAAAGATGCTTTCCCAATCCCATGCTGCACAAGAGAGACTTTCTCATATTACTGCTCTGCTTGTTCAAGTGAAAAGAAGAGACTACATTTAAGAAAAGCTACAAAATAAGGATGAAAAGGAGAGGTAAGGTGAGGGAGAAAGAGTAAATACAGGGCTGAGAGGGAAGAAGAGAGAGAGTTTAGAAACAAGAGTTGTGAGCTGGGGAAACATGATGACAAGCAAAGAGAATAATTTCAGATTAAACCACTGGCAGAAGCTGAGGAGATTGGTATGAAAACAGGGGAAATTGTGTGGTAGTAAATACGATACATATGTAACTGTTAGACAATACTTCCTGCTGGACATAGAAATAAATCCATTATTTTCACATTTCAGCCTTTCTTTGTTATCTGAAAAAAAGCTAGTCTTCACATTTTGCTGCTTGAGGTAGTATTTTGTGACAATACTTTTTTACCTAACACATATAAAAAAAGGTCTGCTTCACTAGAGGCATCCCAAAACTGTATGCTTAAATCATTTGATCATAAACAGAAGTGATAGAATTGAGAAGCGAAGTATTATTTTGAAGTTTGATCAAATAGTGTGTTTTGAATTAAAACAAACCTCACACATGAAACAAATCACTCTGAGGGTGCCTTTCACTATTGGAATGCATTTTGTTGTGTTATACAGCAATGAAAGTACTTAATTCTGCATTTGAAAGAGCTTTGTCAGCAGGTTGAGGGAGGTGATCCTTCCTCTCTACTCAGCATCAGTGAAGTCACAGCTGGAATACTTGGTCCAGTCCTAGGCTGAGAGATACGGAGCTACTCAAGCAGATCCTGCAAAGGGTCAATAAAAGGATTAAGGGATTGGAATACATCTTATTTAATGAAAGGCTGAGAGGGCTGAGTATCCAGGGGCTCTCCTCAATGTGTAAAAATACCTGAATGGAGGGCTCAAAGAGAAAGCCAGGCTTTTTTTTTCAGTGGTGCCCAGTGATAGTGCTAGAGGAAATGAGCACCACCTGAAACATGGGAGTATATATGTACTTCAGGAAATACTTTGTTACTGTGAGAGTGTCTGAGCACAGGAAGAGTTTGTCTGGAGAACATGCAGAGTCTCAGTCCTTGGAGTTAATCAAAAAGACATCTGGACATGGTCCTGGGCAACCTGTTCTAGTTGGCTCTACTTGAGCAGGATGTTGGATCAAATAGCCTCCAGACATCTCTTCCATTTTCAGCCATTCTGTGGTTCTGTAATTTTGTAATTCCAGATGATATATCTGGCTTCAAGCTTGAGGTTAAACAACAAACCAATGAAAGATGAAAATCAGCTTCTCAAAGTAGACTTGTATTAGGTTAACTGCTGAACTACTTTTGGAGGAACATTCAATCTTGACTGCTTTATCATCCTGACAGAGGATGATATTGTTACCGAGAATGTAATTTTCATTATTTCCAACATTGCATTTTAAAAGTGAAAAAAAATAATAAAAAAAAAATATATATATTTCAAACAATGATATGATTAGAATATTTAATT
>WTSP01022280.1:71074-85471 GCA_025331215.1 Actenoides lindsayi | reverse complement strand
TATTAATTCATTGTGAGTGCCTGTTTCTCTGGGGGAAACTCTCATGAGTTCCAACTTACATCTGAAAATACACTCACAATCATATAATCATGGAATGGGCTGGGTTAGAAGGTACCTTAATATCACCCTGCCATGGGCAGAGACACCTTCCACTAGACCAGGTTGCTCAAAGCCCCATAAAATCTGGACTTGAACACTTCCAGGGAAGGGGCATCCTCAGCTTCCCTGGTCAACCTGTTCCAATATCTCACCACCCTGACAGTAAAGAGGTCTAAATCTACCCTCTTTCAGTTTAAACATTCCATAACCATTGGTTGGCTCTCTTTCTTCCCTACATGATGAATATTAAAATAAAGACATAATGAATTATGATAAGATAAGCATTACAGAAATACTTTATAATAAAGATATAAGTAAGTTTATCTGCTAAGGACATTTTGTTCTTGTGCTTGTTTCTTGAATTTGAATCTTTATGCTGTTCTGCAAACACTTTTAAAGCTTTCTTTACAGTTACAAAGTTAAGAAACTTTTCTTTTCTTGAAACCTGAGTTTCTTATATTTCTAAGAGTGGGCCTTTAATGAAACAAGCAGTAGTATTTCCAAAAGCAACCACCAAAAGGGTTTTCAGTTGCTCTTTCTTGTTTGTTTTTTTTAGAGCTGAATCATTGCGCTCCAGCAGGCCAGAGGTTACAGTGCCAGCGGCAAAAGTAATGATGAAAATATAAAGAAATGTTGGTGATAAAACATCCCTAAGATGTTTGGCAAGATTAGGAATTAATTCTATTTTAATTTCTCATGTCTATTGGTGATATGATATTTTAATGTATTTCTATTCAAAATATTCAAATCATTTCCATTTTGTTAGCTGCTAACAAAATGTGTCCTTGTAAGATTAATTGTTCATTATAGAAATACTGCCTTCTAAAAGTACCACATTTTAGAAATCACAAACGGATTTTTACAGTGAGTCTCAATTTGACAGATTGCTTTTGAGCATCCCCATGCAAGAAATCTCTTCTGTACCCTGCATTATGCAAAATACATCTTAATTTTATAACTAAGATTGCATTTAAATCCTTGGAGATATACATATATTTTGTTTACTGGCATATATCCAGACTTCATCATTTAGAAATATTCCCAACTTTCTCAAACTCTTGAAACAACTCCAAATCTGAGGAATTCAGTTTGGAGCTACTGTAGTCTCCTAAGTCCAAAGCTGGAAGTTCTGTTCTGCAGCATGAAGACTTGAACATTGAACCTTGGCTCAAATTTCCCATCTCCACATCTTCCATCTCCTCTTTCCCCCAAAAAACAGAGACTTTCTTTTAGAATTTGGAGTAAATATCCCACAACACTTTCTAGATACTATGTACTAGATGTGAAGGCAGTTGCAATCTTGTTTGAAATTATAATTCAATTATCAATTCATGGCATAACGAAAACTGACTTTTGAGACACTTGAAGGTTAAATTTCAAAGACTGCTTAAAAACGAACTAATGCTGAAAATGTTTAATACAGCCTAACGGCCCTGTCTCTGTCATATATTTACTCATTGTTACAGAATTTTATTTTTCAAACAGAACTATAATCTGTTTCCAAAAGATTAAAAAACAGATCTACCTGTACCTCATTAATTATGACAATCAATTAAAAATATTATTTATAAACATTTATTTTGTGCTGCATGCAGTTCATTGTCATTCAAGAGTATTACTAAGTAGTTGACAACAATCACCAGGAATTCCCACTTCCACACACTAACGGCAGATTTTTCCCTTCTAAGCCCTGGGATATTAAAGTTTAACAATATTAACATGAGTTTGTGAAATAAAATAAGAATAAAAGATACCTACCTAAGAATCAGTGTATGTAATTGTGCTGCAATTCAGGATCAGCACCATTTGTTCCTGATATTAGGATATTTAATAATATTTATTTAATTCAATTTAATTTAATAATATTTAATAACAATAATCCTAATATTCCATCATATTTTATAGTGACAGCAGGATAAATTCAGTGGTTTTCATGCTTGTATTTGTCATTTAGATCAATTGAACACATTCTATATTGTTATTTTCAAAAGCTCAGTATTACCTTAGATGTCCATATGCCTTCAGATCACTCCTCAAAAACACTCTCACCTTTGGCTGATTGATTCAAGGAATTTTGAATCACATATTAATTACATATTTAAACAACAAAATGCTTTTTTCAGAGGATAATGATTTTTCATTTTAAGTTGAATGAAATCTATAGCTCTGAGAACTAATGGAAATTTAGCAAGGCTTAATAAAATGCATTCATGATCTGCCAATGTAGCCTTTAGATTTAAAGCAAAGAAATTACATGGTTAGGTCTCTTTAGAACTATAGTCATAAATTAATAATCTTTGAATCATGCCTTGTATCTAAACAATTATGTATTATGTTATTTAGGGCAAAAGAATAAAAGAAAAAAAGGAAAAGAGATGCTTTGATTTCCTGATAACAATAATTAGTAGAGTGGGGGTTTTTATTTATTCCCATTCCAATTTTTTTCTTACTTTAGATTTCTGTTATTCTGTAAAGACCTCAGGGAGTAACATTTCAGTTGTGGGGGTTCAGTAAATTTCTCTGCTTCAATAAAAGGTGGGAAATGAGTCAGCTTCATTGGGGGCCCAACTTAAACACCTCAATGCAAATGGTGCAGTTGACACGCTAGAGGGAAGGGATGCCATTGAGAGGGACCTTGACGGGTTTTAGAGGTGGGTCCCTGCTCTCTGATGCAGGCGTTCCCCCAGGGAATGGCACAGGCACAGGCCTACCCAGCCACCATAGAAATAGCACCCCAGGATCAGCTGGGGCCGATGTCTACATCACAACAACAGTCATCCTAGAATCTAGTCTTATTTATAAGGTTCCTTTGGATGCATATGGACCCCTAGGTCAGGGATTCAGTGCAATGTTTGTGGGAAAAGCTAGTGTCACCCATCAGGGCATCTTTGTACACCCAGAAATTATTGATGCTGATTTTACAGGCCAGATTCATGCTATGGTTTCCACGCCCTACCCCCCTGTCACTATCCCTGAAAAGACTTGCGTTGCTTAATTAATGCCCTTTAAGTCATGTGTCCCCAGGACAGAACAACAAGTTCGCAAAGATAGTGACAATGGATCTACTGGACTTCCACAGATCTTCTGGACTGCAGACATCTCTAGCCAAAGGCCACAGATGACATGGACCTTAATCCTGCCAAATGCTTGTCCGTCCCAGACTCAGCTCCGAGATTTGATCGATACGGGTGCTGATGTAACAATTATCTCCTTCTCTGCATGGCCTCCTTCATGGCCTTTAGCCCCTGTGGGATCGGCCATCGCAGGGTTAGGAGGAACTGCACAGAGCTATTTAAGCGAACAACCTGTAATGGTAAAAGACCATAGAAATAGCTGCTCCTAAAACACAGTATGTGAAAATATATCAGGGGCAGACAGAGCCATTTTTACCCTTCGTGGAGAAGGTTGCTGCTGCCCTTGAGAGTCAGGTTGAAGATGAGTCATTAAGGTAGATGATGTGCTTACAATTAGAAAGAGAAAATGCCAACCATGAGTGTAGAAAGATCATAGATGCTCTACCAGGAGCTTACACTCTCAGAAATGGTTGAAGCCTGCTCTAAGGTGGGGTCTGGGAACTATAAAAGGTCTTCTTCTTCATCTCCTGGCTCTCTCTTTACTGATTTTGCATTGCTGCATCTCTTCGCTCCCAGTATAAACAGCGACAGGTCCCTGCAAACTTCATGAAGTTCAACAAGGCCAACTACAAGGTCCTGTACCTGGACCAGAGAAATAACAAGCTGGACAACAAATGGATGGAGAGCAGCCCTGTAGAGAAGGACTTGGGGGTGTTGGTTGATGAGAAATTCAACGTGTCCCAGCAAGGTGCAGTTGCAGCCCAGAAAGCCAACTGTATCCTGGGCTGCATCAAAAGAAATATGACGAACATGTTAAGGGATGTGATTCTTCCCCTTTACTCTGCTCTCATGAGACTCCACCTGGAGTACTGTATTGAGCCCTGGGGCACCCAACACAAGAATAATATGGACCTGTTGTGGTGAGTCCAGAGGAGGGCCAAAAAGATAGAGAGCTGGAGCATCTTCCCTATGAAGATAGGATGAAAATGTTGGGTTGTTCACCCTGTAGAAGAAAATGTTCCAGGGACATATTATAGAGACTTCCAGTGCCTGAAGAAAGCTGGAGAGGGTCTTTTTACAAGGGCATGTAGGGATAGGACAAGGCATAAGGGTTTAAACTGAAATAGGGAAGATTCAGATGAGATATAAGTAAGTTCCTCACTGTGAATGTGGTGAAACACTGGAACAGGTTGCACAGAGAAGCTGTTTACATCCCATCCATGAAGGCCAAGTTGACAGGGCTTTGAACAACATGGTTTAGTGGAAGGTGTCCCTCTCAATGGCAGAGGGGTTTGGAACTAGATGATCTTTAAAGTTCCTTCCAACCCAAACCCCTCTGTGATTCTATGATTTGAATACAGTTTTTTATAAAATTCCTGCTCAAAAAGAATGTGTCAGGAATTGTATTTTTGTTTCAGTGAATGCCATTCATTGTACTAACCTATGTATCTGTCACTTAGAGAAGCAGATTAATAAAGACCTCTACCTTACCTGTTAGGCTGATTTGATAGTAAGTGGGAAGAAACACACACTTCCAAAGAGCAGACAATTTGATCCAAGATACAGCAACACTAGTTAAGTTGCACTCTGGAGTTCTGTAAGCCGAATTGCTCTTTATCATCTGTGAAGAGAGTGAAGAGATACTCTTCTACTCACTGGTGGTGAGATGTGCTGGTCCTATTTAACTATAGGTATACCTATGGGTATACCTAAAATTTGTAGAATAGACAAAATATGAACACATGCAGAACTCCCAATTGAGACAGGATTGCTGTAATTTTGATTTGAGTGTGCTGAGCCTAACCACTTCTTCATTTTGACCCCTGGCCTCCTTAATTTGAGTTATTTTTTATTTTAATATACTTTCATCATGAATTAATCAGGTACAATACTTGTGTTATTGATAACTGTTAAGATTTGCCAATTTTTTTTTCTTTTGATTTTCATCAGTTCATAACATGGGCTCTTAAACAGGACAAGAAGTTTAGACAAGGTACATTTTCTGAGAAGTTAAAAATTCTGAATGTGTTTTCTCCTTATGCATATACGTGTTTACATATATATATATGTTCTGTTAGGAAAAAAAATATCAAAACCTACTTTTGTTTTTCTCATTGAAGTCTTTCATAAATGAATTATCCTAGTTTAAATACATGTGGACGAAATAGCCAAAATCCAACACTGATAATAGAGAGGGGAGTTGGGTATATACTGTTATGTTATCTGATTTAAGGCTAAGCAAATTATACAGGAAAGTATGAATAGGAATAACAGAAGCAGCAGAAGAATTCTTACTAATGGATGCATTGAAAACGGTGCACTATGCAGCAGCTACACCAACCAAACCTATGCCTAATTATGTCAGTTTATCCTATCTTCTTATTAAACCTTATCTCTGTGTGAATGCCCTTCCTGTGCTGAGCCTGTGTGAATAATATGTGGCCTTGATGACATGACACCATGAGTGTGAAGGCTCGGAGGCCTAGGGGCCACCAAACTGAGAGAGCATGGTCTGGAGACAGCTGCTGGGGAGAACAGATGTCAGAGTGGCTGCACACAGACTTGACTGTCTGTGATGTTCATACTAAAATGAACATTTTTTTCATACCGTTACAGGTTAAGGCACTGCTCTCTCTGTTGGTTGGTGTGACCAGTTGCAGGTGCATGTAGATGTATGCATGTGTATACCTCTCTAGTGGCTTGACTTGAGGTGGTTTACACTCTAGTCACATGGGATTAAAGAACTGTTGGATCTAAAAATCCACCAGATTTGCCTATATCCAACTGCTACTAGTTTGTTTGCTGAACCTTAAAATTTCAATGTTTACATTAAACCGGCTTCCCTGTTGGGAAACAAAACCGATCAGAACTTTGTGTCAGTCTGGTAAAGCAACTCTCTTTATTAATGGGTGCATTAATGAAAGTTAAGGCAATAATACAACTACTGAATCAAATATTATTTAACCTTCATCTATTCTGATCTTCATAGAGTTCCAGTGATTTAGTTTATGTTCACTTTTGATTAAAAACCTGTCTTCCCCCAATACCTGAAGTGAAACTAGGAAGAATAGCTTACACTTAAACCTAAGACATATAGTGGAAGACAGAATAAGATTCAACAGATTCAACTTCATTTCTCATTCCCAGCCCTTGTGTTAAAACAGACCAGTAAAAGATCTATATATTTCAGATTAGTTAATGATATGATGATTCCACATAAGTAATCATCATGTACAAGTGTGTGAATACAAAAAATGTCTGTAAAACATATTAGATATTCTGTTCATTCCACTCATTCCAATCCACTGTTCATTCCTTTCTTTTGCTGGAAGTTCAGGTTTAAGACATTGTGCTTAAAGTGAGCTGTTTTCCATTTAGAGACAGTCTAGAAGAGAGTTAAAGAAATGATCATTGGGAATCACTGGAAAAACTGGAGTTACCTAGTCTAGACAGACAAAGACTGAGGTGACATATAGTAAGAGTCTGTTAATGTCTAAAGGGGGACTGTAAGTAGAAGGGAATAAAATTTTTTCCCTTTTTTTTTTTTTTTTTTTTTTTTTTTTTCCTGAGGACTGAGTAAGAACTCAGGGACTTGGAGTTCATCAAAGATGACTGTGGGAGGCATTTAAAAAGAATGACATCTTTGAAGACAGATCTGCAACAGAGAAGATTGTCTGGAAAGGTACGTACTCTCCATCACTGAAGATTTTTTAGAACAGATTAGATGAGTATGTGTCTTTGATAGGTTAGTTATAGCTGAGTTTGCCTTGGATCTGTAGTGTGGGCTAGATTACCTTTCAAGCTCTGATCTATGATGCTATAGAAACAATACTAACCTCCTTTGTAACACACTTTCATATCTGCTGTTACAAAGCCAAGTGTTATCATCAGATCCAGAGGTGAGATAGTTTAAGATGTAATGAGAAATTTACTATAAATGTTTCTTTTTGATTTGAGCTTATTTTAAGCCGTTACGTTTATTAGAAGGATTAAAAGACAAATGGGCAGACATGTATGGAGAGTATGACTATGTAACTTACTTGTCTAAAACTAACATGTAACATCTAAACTGAATTTCCTGGGGAGTTTCCGGATGTTCACTTCCAGCCTATAAATATGAGAAAGATTTCAGGAATAAGATTTTTCCTTCATTTTTCTAAACTCTTCTTATATTCATCTGTAGATGCTACAAGATTTTTTTGAGCTTCTTTCTTGGCTCATTAGCATCACCTCCTTCATTTACAGTCAGTGTGAGGTTATAGGAATCCAGCCTTCAAACTTACTGTCCTACAAGAACTTTTTTATTTCTGTTTCTAAACTGAAAACTATATTATGCATGGTCTTTTAAGTATTCTGAGATTTTTGCAAATGCTAATTAGGTACTGTTAACTATTAATCTAATTGTTAACACAAAACGAAAAATTACATATAAATCACATTTTTTTTTTATTCTTTCTAACAGCTGGCTGATAGTTGTCTACAGGTGAATTATGGAGTCTTATGACTTCAGAAACAAGTAAAAAAAAATGAGAATTATGCATCATAAAAATTATTCTCTTCATTTTGGCTGAGATTTGGTTGGGTTTTTTTTACAGGGGAAGGATTGCTGTGGGTTTTTTATTATACTTATTTCCAAGATACTAATTTGGGGCAAAGTTATGACAGCTTTGCATTTAATGGCAGTCCGTTTCTTTGACTTTTAGAGGACTATTTTTATGGGAAAGAATAATTTGGTGAAATTAGATCAGATTTTGACCAATGCTTTTGCATTATTTATGTTTACTTCTGTAGCATTTTTGCCAAGATAATGAAATCTCAGTGGTATGCAACTTTTCAAAGGAATGCTAATATTAGTTCTTTGTTTCATAATACAGGTTTCCTATTTGGTGTAAATTATGGAGATTAAGGTTTGAAAAGTGTAGTTAAGCAAGATTCACGGTTTAAGTCACACTAAATAAATCACCCTAGAGCACGCTGAAGATAGAAAATATCATTCATATGCCAACTGTTATTGTTGGGGGAAGGATAAAGGAAAATATATACTCAAGAGGATATGCCACTATTTAATCTTAGTTGTGAATTTTCTTACTTTAATGGACTGAATTTCTCAACAGAATATAAAATAGAGTAGAAACAGAGAAATATTAAAACTCCTTTTCATGTTCTTCAGCTAGTCTATTCTCCAGTCTTTTTATTGATTTGCAGTAATATCCATGAAAAATGTATTCTGCAGAATTTAGCACCATAGTCTGGATTAGCAAAAAGTTATTGAAATGCTAGCCACTGGTATTTCTGACCATCTCAGGCAGGCAGCCAGAAGACAGCAATGTGCCAGACATCAAAAGAGTTGAAAAGAGGCGTTTAGCCAGCTCAGCAATATAGGTGTAGCTGAGAAGTTTACCTCTGGGGTGAAGCCTCAAGCTGCTCCATAAGTGCCTTTTGGTAGTGGATATGTCTACTGGAACTTTCAAAAAACACCCAAACAAAACCAGTAAGAATATTTAACTTTAATCAGAATACCTCCAATAAAAATCTTTTTCACATTTGAGATCACTTGAAATATTTTTTCACCAATGTTTCTGTCTTCTGCTTTATTAGCCATTCTGAAGAAATGCAACATGAATCTATACCATTCCACCAGCATCATTTGCCCACTCTGAAGTTAAACATTTATTTTAAATACATTAAAACTCCTAGTAATAAGATATAAATAGGAAGTCAGTGAGAGGAAGGTGCCTGGCTACGCTGCACTTGTGGTAATATTACTCAGAACCTTGGGGCTAGGCCCCCAGTTTGAAAAGGAGGACACAGACCAGATGGATTTAATCCACTGTGCTGCATAATTGGTCTTTGCATGAGCAGCTTGCTTGAAAAATGTAAATTTTTTCACTGAAAGCATAATAGGACTCTCATGATAAGCACGGTGGATTTCTATGCACATATTCACAATGCCCAAGGCCTTTTTTATTACTAAGTATCAAATTTAGAGAGCATGGATGTGCATATTTGGAAACAGGTTTACCTTCCTAAGGACATTTTACTGTCAAAATGTAAATGTCCACTGGCTTTATGTACTATGGAGCTTAATATCAGCTGAACATTGCTTGTAAGAAGCCTTTTGGGTTTTTACGGGTAAGGTATTTTGATTTTGAAAAACAACACATTACCTAAATCATTCAGAATCAGGTTTTAAATATTTTCTTTAGAACAACTGAACTCATACAGTAATACCAAGCAAATAAAAATATTATCTGACATTTGCAAATATTTTATCTTTTAAAAATGTGTTAAGGATGTTTATGTTTTTTCACCCTTACACCTCTGTTTCACCCAATGCTGTTTTTCATAGTTTGTTTTCAGTTTATTTTGTCATTATAAAAGTCCTACAATGACTTTCCTCTCAGCTCCAGACAATGGTTACATAAAATGAATAATCAATTATCAAGTAGACATCTGCTCAGGAAACTATTGACTACAAGGTTCACAAATGTCTCTGAGATGTTTTCAATTCTTTGAAAGTAAGTCAGTCTTCTCTTGTAAGTCCATGGCAGATTAGGTGCCACTAATGAACCTTTGAAATACAAGATTCTGTCTTCTTCTAGGTGAATCAAGGAAACATAATATCTCAAATAAAAATAGTAACACCACCACAAATGCTTAGAGGATAAGTAAGTTTCACAGAGTACATGTCTCTTTGCTTCCTAGAAATGTATCTTTTCAGCTTCTCAGATGTTTTAGTTTCTTTCACTCTGAAAAATAAATATGTATGTATCAACCAACTATTAATATGCATTTTCTTTCCACATCTCTCATGGAATTTTATCTCCTGTACATATTTCCTATCAGAAGCACTAACATCATATTGCCATGAAATATATAGCCCTAATAAGCCAGCTTTTAATATATAATTTTTAATTTAATAACATGCAACTGGTAATACAACAGCAATAATTCTTTCTCCAACACACAGATATTTTAGAATCTCTGAGAAACTTTGGGGAGAGAATAAGGATTTGTTTAAACTAAATTTCTTTACTTTTCGCACATGCATTCCATAACCAGAATTACATATAAAAATTTGGAGAGAAAGATAAAGTTCTAAGCAGTTGTTTTTAGATGCTTGACAAAACAAGTTGGCTTTTGGCTAATAGAAGTAGAAATGGTAAGCGCATTGCTGATATCAATGGACTGAAATTCAGAAATAAATGAAGGTGTAAGTACTGGTGACTTTCTTCTATCTGATTCTAGACTGTGATCTCAGTGAAATGCCATAAAGAGCTGTTATTATCTCAGAACTAAATATTGCTGAGTAAGGACATAATTTAGAATTTGGACAAAGCTGCTTACTTTGTCTGAATTTTGCCTAATATTAAGACTGAGAAGGTAAAAATTATGATTCACTTTTAGAAAAGTTAACTTCTTCGCACTGACATTTGTAGACCTATTTGATGTTTTGAAAATTAATATACTTCCGTTATTATACTATATCCTTATTATTATAAAAGTCCATGTCCATACCACATCATTTAAGCTCTTCTATATGAGAGGACACCATGAAAACAGAAAGAATGACCTATTTACCTAATTGGCATAATTAAAATATGGGAATTAGCTGTTCACTTCATTCTATTAAAAAATGTAGGTGTTTGTTTCTAACTCTTGACGATTGTGTAGACTAATTTTGATTGTTATGAATAATAAACTGCGTCTTCGTAAGGCAGACTTTAATAAAAATGATATGCCTATTATTAATATTTGCCCATACAGCTGCATGTTGGAAACTTCATGTCAGTATTTGTTGGAAAATGTGACAGTATATACTAAGAGATATGGGCTTTACTTGTACATAGAACACATTTATGTGCCTATCACACAGGTTCAGAAGAAGTAAGGATAAACTAAGTGAATAAAAACAGTGTAGTGTAGGCAGCCAGAACAGCATCTGTAATCCTTAGGTCAGTCTTTCTTAAGAGGAGCCAGCTCTGACCTCCATGTGCCTGTGGAACAGATGTGCATTTTCATGCTTTGCCAAAAGAAACTGCTATCGCTTAATTAGGTTTGCCAGCTACCTTTGAGTAAAGAAAAAAAAAAAATCTGGAACTGGTAGATTTTCTTGACAGTAATGTTTCTTTAAACTGAAGATCACTGTGGCTGATCATTTGGCCACTATTGAGGTATGTTTTTTGTAAAGAACTGGAATTTGTTGTGTTCTTCAGCCTCTCTTCAAGATCTCCAGTCTGTGTCTCCACTTAGACAAAGTCCATGTGTGCAGCAGAATGCTTGTTACATGCTAACACAGATTTGAAATAGATTGTTTGGGTTTCATTTAGATTCATTGACTGAGTCAGAAATAGTAACAACAGGGATACTCTAAAGCAGTATTTGTCCTGAGGAGTATTACAACGTGAGTGTTACCATTTACCCTTTAAATTTTTTCCATTCCACCAGTTGCTTCTAGTATATGTGCACAGAACAGGTATTGCAGTGTAGAGATGAGGTCTGTTTGTAGGAGTCCTTTAATCCAGGAATATATAACATTCATCAAAGCCTCTCAGTTCATTTTTTCATTGGTTCTATGAAGGGTATTTCTGAATGCAGGGAGGCTGACGCAGCTGAAATTTGAGATTCACCGAAGCAGAAAAGAGGGAATGAGCCAGAAGTAAAGCAGAAATGAATTATTTTTCACTTTATTTTATACACTCCTGTGTATATGTTTGTTGTTCATTTATCTTTCAACATAATTTGTATGCACTGAAAACATGTGAATGCATCTCAAACAACAAGGTTACCTTTTACAAAGCCTGTTCACAGCCTTATTTGAGATGCGTGGTTTTAATTTAATTTTTTCTCAATAGTACATTTTCTGAAGCAGTGTCAGTCTTTTGCCACCCATTAGTACAGCACCTAGCACAATAAAGATCTGTTTTCATCTGACAGGTCTATACATTAATCATAACAGCATTTCTGAAAGTTACTCTGAGTTTAGTAAGTAACCAAACAGGAAAAATGGTCAAGACTATTTCAATGGAAAATAAGTTTACTAACTGGCTAGTTTTGTCAAAAAGATACTGAATTTAATTAGCAGAGTATTTCACAATGTCAACATTTTGGAGCAGGGCTGTCCGCTAGATCTATAACAGATTTTGTTAACCCAGAAGGGGAAGAGATAGTGAATAAGGGAGAGAGACTTAATGGATTGGAAAACTAAACCAACTTTAATGAAAATAATAACAATAAAACTAAATATATACAAAACCAGTATCAAAGACCATCCTCCTGATGGCAATAACATCACTGTCACTCACTGATAACTGCATGCATTTTATAGCATTGCAACCGTAGATAAACTATGCCTTATAGGGAACCTATGATCAAAGGATTAGAATAGTTTTTACCACAAAGTCCTCTTCAAAGCAGTTTGTATCTCAGCACAGGTTTTCCGTTTGCAGAAGAGAAGAAATGCTGATTAATTTCCTTTCAAATTTTGCTTTTCTGATGGATATTTTCCCTACAACTGTAAAGCAGTAGATGAAATACAGAACAGTCAACATTCTCTAGTAGCACTGCTGTATTTCAAAGCCTTACCTTATATTCTATAAGAAATAGTGTAAATATCATGTATTTTCCTTTCAGAGTCATATGAAATCATCTCTCAATAACTGATCACTTGTGGGGCAGGAAAAAAAGACAAAACTAACCTTTCTGTGAGTAGCCATGTATTACTAATAGCATCACTTCATATCAATGTATCATAGAATCACAGAATTATTTTGGTTGGAAGAGAACTTTAAGATGATCAAGTCCAACTGTTAACCCAGCACTGACAGCTCACCACTAAACCATGTCACTGAGCAACACATCTACATGTCTTTTATATACCTCCAGGGATGGTGACTCCACCACTGCCATGGGAAGCCTCTTCCAGTGCTTCACAACCCTTTCTGTGAAGAAATTTTTCCTAATACCAAACCTAAACCTCCCCTGATTCAACCTGAGGATATTTCCTCTTGTCCTATCACTTGTTACATGGGGGAACAGACCAACCCCCACCTTGCTACAACCTCCCTTCATGTACTTGTAGGGAGAAATAAAGTACCTCCTGAGCTCTTTTTTTCCAGGATAAACAACACTAGATGCCTCAGCCACTTCTTGTAAGACTTGTGAGGGGCTCAAAACTGAATATAGTATTTGAGGTATGGCCTTACCTGTGACAAGTACAGTGGGACAATCACTTCCATAGTTCTGTTGGCCATGCTACTTTTGATACAATACAGGATGCCGTTGGACTTCGTGGCCATCTAGGCAAACTGCTGGCTCGTATTCAGCTGGCTGCTAACACCTACTGGTCCTTTTCTTCCAGGCAGCTTTCCAACCACTCTTCCCATGTAGCCTGTAATATTGAATGTATGTATGTGACCCAAGTGCAGGACACTTGGCTTCATTGAATGTCATAACAGTGGCTTCGGCCCATCAATCCAGCCTGTTGAGATGCCTCTGTAGAGCCTCCCCACCATCAAGCAGATAAACACACATGACTAACGTGATGGTACCTGTAAACTTACTGATGGTGCACTCAATCTCCACATCCAGATCTTGATAAAGGTATTAAAGAGTACTGTGTCCTGTATGTACCACATGGCACTCGAGATGATCTGCTCCATAAGCTTGACTGGCACCAAGGTCAGACTGACAGGCCTGAAGTTCCCTAGGATCCTCCTTCTGGCCCTTCTTGTAGATGGGCATCATAATTTTCTGGATTGGCCCAGAGAGTAGTGTCCAATGGTATTATTAAATCCAGTTGGTGGCAGGTCACAAAGTGGCATTCCTCAGGGCTCAGTGTTGGGACTGTTTCTATTTAACATCTTTATTGATGATCTTGATGAGAACATAGAGTCTATCATCAGTAAATTCGCAGATGACACCAAGATAGGTGGGTGTGTCTATCTGTGTGAGGATAGGGAGGCTCTCCAGAGAGACTTAGATAGGCTGGATTGCTGGGCCAGTGTTAATGGTATGAGTTTCAACAAGGCCAAGTGCCAGGTCCTGCACTTGCGCCGCAACAACCCCATGCAACCTTACAGGCTTGGGGAAGTGTGGTTGGAGAGCTGTCTCAGGGAGAGGGATCTGGGGATTCTAATTGACAAACGAATGAATATGAGCCAGCAGTGTGCCCAGGTGGCAAAGAAGGCCAACAGCATCCTGGCCTGTATTAGAAATAGTGTGA
>WTSP01022280.1:51247-70974 GCA_025331215.1 Actenoides lindsayi | reverse complement strand
GCCATCCCTGGATGTGTTTAAGCATCGCTTAGATGTGGTGTTGGGGGATATGGTCTAGGGGTGAACTTGTAGAGTAGAGTTAATGGTTGGACACGATGATCCCAAGGGTCTTTTCCAACCTAAATGATTCTATGATTCTGTGATTTCATAGCCTGCAGTCAACTGGGACCTCCCCAGTTAGCTAGGACTGGCGACAAATGATGGAAAGTGGCTTGGTGAGCACTTCTGCCAGATCCCTTGGTACTCTTGGGTGGATCCCATCTGGCCCCATAGACTTGTATATCTGAGTGGTATAGTAGGTTGCTGACCATTTCCTCTTGGTTTATGGGGGCTTCATTCTGCTCCCCTTACCTTTTTTTCAGCTCAGTGAGCTGGGCACTCAGAGGACAACTGGTCTTACTATTAAAGACTGAGGCAATGAAGGCATTCAGTAACTCACCCTTTTCTTCATCCTTGGTCACTATATTTTCCCTAGCATCCAACAGAGGATGGAAATTTTTTTTAGTCCTCCTTTTGCTGTTAATATATTTGTAGAAACATTATTAATTGTCTTTTACAGCAGATTAAGTTCTAGTTGGGCTTTGGACCTTCTAGTTTACTCTCTATATATCTTCTTCGAATCTTTGTAGTCTTCCTGAGTGGCCTGCCCCTTCTTACATAGGCATAGACTTTCCTTTTCTTCCTGAGTTCTAACCAAAGCTCTCTGTTCATCCAGGTCCATCTTCTTTCCTGCCAGTTCATTTTATAATACACAGGGACGGCCTGCTCCTGTGCCTTAAAGATTTCCCTCTTGAAGAATGTCTGTCTTTCCTGGGCTCCTTCGTCCTTTAGTACTGGCTCCCAAGGGACTCTGTCAACTAGTGTCCTAAACAGATTAGAGTCTGCCTTCTGGAAGTCCAAGGTGGAAGTTCTATTGACTCCACTCCTTACTTCCGCAGGAACTGAAAACTATCATTTCATGACTATTATGCCCAAGACAGCCTCCGAGCTTCACAGGTACTTCCAGGTTGTTTCATAAGCAGGAATTACTTTCCAATTACATTGAAAATGCATGAGCTAGAAGAGAGTCCATCCATTTATTCAAAGCTACTGTGGGTCTGCAAAACTGTTGTGGGTATGAGATTCCCCCTGGAGTTTAACTTCATTGGCTGCTAAAAGGCAAGAGGAAAAGAAAACAATGGTGGATTAATTTCTCTCCGATAGATAATATTTTTCATGTGTGATGGTAACATTGGCTCTGGAAGACAACTGCCCATTGCTTTTTCCATCACACCATGCAATAGGAAAGAGAGGAAAGAAGCCCCTGTTTTCTTACCTCCTCTTGTTGCAATAAACACACATGACTAAATAGATCTGTGGAAAACAATTTTTATTTAGAACATAATTAATGTGCAAATCAGATTTTTACCATATTTTTTAAATGGGGTAAACTGACATTTGTCTTGTGATTTATTTTTTTTTCCTATTTACATCATCAGTGTATTGAATAGAAAGATTGTTAGTCTTAGTTCTGAGTGTTAAAGTGTCGTTTACCTACGGTGGATATGTACTTTGTGTTCAAAGTAGTACTAAAAAAGCAATGAAGGTGACTGCCCGTAAGCTCTTGGGAACTGAAAATTAGTTAAGAGAAGATGGATAGATGCCAACAAACAAAAACAAAAACATACACTAAAGCCATATTTGTCAATATGCTGGACAAGGGGTTAAGAAGCATTTAGAACATTTCACACAAAGTCAAACACTAACAAGCTTCATTGAGACTGAAATATTTGTCATCCTCTTTTGTGGACTCCCATAGCACTGGCAGGGGGCCAGGACCTGGCACTTTCAGTCCTTGAACTTCATAGTTCCTTACAAGGAAGCCACTCCAACAGCAGCAAAACAAGCAGTGCAGGGTCCCACTTTTCGTTTAGACTGATGTTCAATAAAACCTTCACTTAACATTCAGGAAAGAATAAGTAAGAGACCTCGTGTTTCAGACAGCTTTCTGTCTACCTAACAGTTGTTAAAGTCTTTTAGTAGACAACATATCAAAGGCATACCTTTACTTGGTAGCTTTGAAGGAATTTTTAGAGAATGAACTTAAGAAGTATGGAAGAAACCATGAAAAGTATATTTGAAAATCTAATAAGTAGCAATAGAAACAGATCTTACAGAACCAGAGTTAGGAATCAATCTCTATATGTTGAATGAAAAATTAAAAGTAGATCACATGTCACATTTGATGATAGAATAATCCTTCTGGTTTTAAATGCTTTGAGTTTTAATGAGAGCTTAATTCTTCATTTAGGTCTTAATAAGTGTATCAGGAAGAGAAAATTCTTTAAAACTGTCTCTTCCTAAAGCCAAGCGGCTTACAATAGTCGGTGGAAATAAAGACATTACTGCAGTTTTAAGATTATACTTATAAATTTATGATGATCTTTTTCTTAACTCTCTTGTATTTTATTTCTTTTGCTATAATTGACACACTTCCCCTGTCTCTGGCCTACATTTCCTCTGGTCTACATTTTATGTTGTTATTAACTGTACTGTTTTAAATTCTGTGGTTGACTTCTCAGGAGAAAAAAAAAAAAAGTTATTACATATGTGATTAATTTCCTTATACTTTCCCTCATCTGTTTGCCTACATTGACCTAAAAAGACTTTTTTTTACAGTTCATAGCAAATACCACAGTTGGATGCTTGTTGAAGATAAGTTTTGGACTCTACAGTACTTTGAACAATTAATAGTATTAAATAATGAAGAAGACAGCATAAGAATTCAAGATCAGACAAGATGAAAGATAAGGTAAAAAGGGTGAATGCATTGTACTGGTTTTAGTTTGAATATATATGGCTGGGGACAAGAAAATGGGATTATTAGTGTGCAAATGGGAGGCAGAAAAGGACTAAAAGAAAGAATACGTATCACTTTGAAATAAAGTCAGAAAAGCCAAACTCTTAAAAATGGGAGGTGTAAAACTTGTGAGTGTATAAAAAAAAAAAAAGTGACCGTGCAATTCGAAGACAATGAACTAGATCTTTCCTCTCTTCCTTCAAAGGTAATGCTAATTCTAAAAGGTAAAAAGAATATGAATATGAAATACCAGTGTGAAAGAAAATCTTTAAAATAGCCCAGATCGTACCATTTTCTCAGTAATAAATGCACTTTCTCAGTAGGTGAAACAAATGTCTCTGTGGGGGCCTGATTCCTGGTGCTCATGTTGAACAGTAAAAAGAATGGGACAAACTGTGAAGTGTGAAATAAGAAGCTTCTCAGAAGGAGCAATGGTGTTGGATGAGTTAAATAAAACATGATGACACTTGTCTAGACAACCACTGGTGCTGAATTAATTGTGAGCGACAATCTTAGAATGCACTGTTGCATTATCCAAACAACATCTCACCATTCTTACCCTCGGAAGTGTTGCTTTTTGAATCTGCTGTGTGACATACAGTAGCAGAGGTTTGCAGCTGCAGCATTTTAGTAGCATGACAGCAGTGTCCTTTCTCCATTCTGACATTATATTCCCCTGATAAAACCTGGTGTTAGGCAGTAGTCTAAGAATGGTTTCTTCATGAAGGCATTTTTTCTTGTATAGCCAGGTTGGTGATTTTTTTATCAGTAAAAAAGTTCACAGGAAACTAATGTGACATTCCTGCACGTGCATTCGTAACAGAAAAGTGTTCCTGATATAATATCAAAACTGGTGCTCTGACAATTGATAAGAAAGGAGTTAAGCGGTTGGAGAGGAGGAAGACCAAAAATTCATAAAAACTGCGAAGAAGGTCATATCAGAAATACCACCACTCTACCAACTATTTAGGTTTGGATCACCACAGGTGGAAAAGGGATCTACACTTCTAATATCCTGAGTCAGTGATCCAGACACTGACTTATGGATAAAAGGAAGCATCATACCATTATCTTCCCTCTGCTTTTGCTGGGCAAGTCTCGTGGAAGTAATCTTCTCTCAGACCGAAGTGTTCCCACTACAAAATGCCATCACCTTCCCAATAAACGGATTAATTTCTGCCTTTAAACATCTTCCTGTGTATGGACCTAATACATAAATGACTATTTTACAGATATCTTGCATGGGAAGCCTGAGATCACTACTGCTGGACAGTGTTTCAAACAGAAATTATATTTTTAAAACTGGAGTTTGTGTGGTTTAGTTCTTCTTTCTTTCTTCTTTCTTCTTTCTTCTTTCTTCTTTCTTCTTTCTTCTTTCTTCTTTCTTCTTTCTTCTTTCTTCTTTCTTCTTTTCTTTCTTCTTTCTTCTTTCTCCTTCTTCCCTCTTCCTCCTCCTCTCCTTCTCCTTCTCCTTTTCTCCTTCTCCTTTTCTCCTTCTCCTTCTCCTTCTCCTTCTCCTTCTCCTTCTCCTTCTTCTTCCTTTTTCTTCCCCCAGCTTTATATGTTGAGTATGACATCATATGGTATGGAACATCCCTTTTGTCAGTCGTGGTCAGCTGTCCCAGCTGTGTCCCCTCCCAGCTTCTTGTGCCCTCCAGTCTACTCTCTGGTGGGATAGTATGAGAAGCAGGAAAGGCCTTGATTCTGTGTAAGTGCTGCCCAGCAGTAATTGAAACATCCCTAAATTATCAATGCTGTTTTCAGCACAAATATGAAACATAGTTCCATGCCAGCTAGTTCAAACAAAATTTAACTCTATTCCAGACAAAATCAGAATATTCTCCACCCCTTATTCCATACCATTTACATCACGCTTAGGTCTCACACTGTCCAATACAACCTCATTAACCTCCCCCACTTCCAATCCTTTGATACAGTATGCAGATATCATTCCCTTAGACAACGGGCCACCATTATAAAACGTCCATAAAATGCAAAAAAATGTCCAAAAAATATCCACTGAGTTTAGCCCATGACTTTGGGCTCCATCTCTTATGGTGGCCATTTATTCTTACTCAAAACCGTCACTGCTTGGACTACTGAATAAGGAAAGCTACTTAGCCATGTAAATTAGTAAGTATACTAGATACCTGCCTGGTCTATGTGAGATTTCAATGTGAGTTTTTGGAAGACAGCTCTTTTTAACATCTGTTTCTACAGTCAATGACTAGTTTACTTACAGACATACTAAATCTCCTGGGAATAGAAATACTAAATCATAAAGCAAAAGTAACTTATCTCAACCAGCTAATATCATCTTCATACAATGGAATCCATTCCATACAAGATGGAATCTTTTTTAAAAAATAATTATTTGAGTGGTGACAGAGCAAATATGTTCCTGATATCATTGTCCACAGAGAAGTTAAGCAAGAAAGAGGTTACATTTCCTGAATAAATAATTCATTGAAAATTATTCATTCATATCCTTCTACATTAAGGCTTCTAATTTTTCAGGATATGTGACAAATGGCTTCAGATCATTTAAGTCATGCCTGGATGCGACCGTAAAGCCTCCAGCAACATACAGCTGAAGTGGGAAGAAGTATAAATTCTCACAGGAGCTGCCATATCAAAAAGCAATCATGATTCTCATTGAAACAAGCTGAGCTCTTTAAAAGAATGATTATCAGCACTCTTCAGACAGATCATCTCACTGGAGACAAAGAATCGCAAGTCCTCTACTGTTTACAGTCTCTGAACAGATAATTTTAAAAGGAATTATTTGTAAATGAAATGAAAGGTACATTACATTAAGACCTTTTTCTTTTTAGAAATTCTGGTGATTTGTTTTGGAAGCCTATTGTGTTATATTTGCATAGTTACTGACTATGGATTGTTGGAAGGAAACACCCCAGACAGCATTGTTAAACATAATCTGGAATTTTCCTACGAAAAGTAGCCAGCCCCATAATGGACATAAGATTTTCTATGCAGACTTCTGTGATATGTTCTATATCATCAACTGTCCAGAGCAAACTATGAAGAAAACAGCCATCTACGTGCTTGACCAATGTGTTGAACATAAAAATGCAGGTTATTACATAACCTCAGGAACATAAAGAAATCTCTCTTCTTTGTGTTGTATGCTCATCTGAAGGAGAAAATATTTCAGTGTAAGACTGCTGAGTTTGAGCTGTGCATACCGTTGACAAACACAGATAAAATCCATTTAACAGTAGGCAGAAATACACCAGTCTGAGGAAACATTTTTGTTGGCAAGTAATCAAAGCAGAAATTATTCTGTAACAAACCTGAAACTGTGTCAGGTGGGAGCAACAAAGAGTGAGTGCATTTCTGTAAACTTTGGAAGATAAACATTTCATATTAGATTACAGCTGAATATCACACGTTCTGCACTCTTCTTTATCTTTCCTTCCTTGAAGCCAGATCTACAAAAGTTTGCAATCTTTCTTTAAATTCTTAATTTCTTATTGAAGTCACCTGGAATTTATGTCCATTTATAGTAGTTAAGCATGTACATATTTTTTATGGAGTTGGTCTTCAGCTTAAGTTCACAGGCTAACCACCATCCCCTTTGGTTTTGTGCTGAAGTGCCTAGTTGGGGACAACAGGATTACTGATGGGGCAGCACAGGCACAACCACACAGTTCTATATATACTTGTTCTACTTTGGGTTAAAAAAGTATTCTTTCTATCTTCAAAAATGCCTTCCTTTGCAGTTTACAGCTATGTCAGCTATGGCCTTCTTAATTAGGCAGGTAGGTGACACTCTTCTTTCCAGGACTTCTAATGAGGGGGGGCGGGGAAAAAAAGATATTTAAAGACAGTGAAATCTTTAACTTCTAGCAGACAGGCATAGGACACCTGATAAATAAGCAAAGGGTTCTGTGACAAGTAGTATTTTGTCTTAAATTAAAAGTGTCCCTTAAGTAAAATTTTAAAAAAATGAATTATAACAAACAAATATATAAGCCTTTAAAAACAAACAAACAAAACAAACAAAACAACAACAAGAACAAGAACAACAACAAAACAAACCATCTGTAAAACTCATCAACAAAAGAAATGTAAAACAGGTTTGGAAGAGAAAGCAAGTTAGGATAAAAAAAAAAAGAGTTTGTGAAACCAGAGTTTATCTGCTGATACTTTCTATCACATCTGGAAAAATAAGATTATTTTATATGAGACCAAAATAAAATCTTATCATGGGCATATAGGCAGTATCTTTATATGGATGAATAATAGTCAAGAATAGAATTTAGAGAATTATGTAAATTTCTTTGGGATATTTTAAGGATGCATGACCATTTCAGAATAAAAAAGAATCTCCAGCTAGAGAAAAGCACATCTTCTCTGAAACACTGTCTGTTGAGAATACATCTCCTGTTAGGAATTTTAATAGGTCTGAGCTAACTTTACCTTGAATTCAAATGACCTATGTATATCTACAGAAGGACATTTCAACATAACTTTTGAATCATTATTTTGCTTTTCCTACCTTCAGTTCAACCAGAAGTTAAGTAGAACCATGAAGATGCTTTGGAAAATATTCTCACTACTATTTCCAGACATAGTTTTAAGTACCTATGTTCTAATTCAGACAAAAAATGAAATTATTTACTGATGATGGACAGACAGTAGCTGAGCAGCCCTCCTTCTGAAATATGAGAAATTTTTAATGTTTATCTGTTTTCACAGTACAGTTAGGAACAAAAAAATAATATTTGGGAATGACTTGAACATTGCCACAGTAGTGACTATCCAAGTACTTTATGTAACTAAATCTGCAGGTCAATGTTTTTCTAGCAAGAGAATGAAGCACCACAAAGAGTATGCTTGTGCCACAGCACAAAAGAGCTGCCCTGTTCCTTACAATGTACCTGTATAAATCACCATCTCAAAACTGGAGGCAGTATTGAACATGGACCAACCTTGTCAAGGTCCTTGACAAGGAAGAGAGAGAGGGTGCAGAGGCAGAGGGGTCACACAGGCATGGTAACATGCTCCAATGCCCAAGGCTGATTGCAGCCAGGGAGAAGCCACACCACGCTCACCACCTTGTGGACCAGGAGTAATGCACACACTAAGGCACCATGTGTTTCCTGCAGAAGGAAAAAGCTGTTTTCAGGCTGAAGCTGACCATTTTTAGAACACCAGGCAACCACAACACTGTGTAGCTGCACTAATGGACTTTAAGGCATAAATCAGAAATCTTCAGAACTAAAACCAAAAACCATTTTTACCTCTACCTATACTAAAACGTCATTTCTGAAGGTTAAGAAGCAAAACAGAGCTTTCTCCTTTGTGAAACTGTGTAGAGGTTATTCTGTTCTTTTATATATTTGTGGTGGGTTGACCTTGGCTGGATGTCAGGTGTCTACCAAGCCACACTATCACTCTCTTCCTCAGCGGAACAGAGTGTAGAGAAAAAAAGATGGAAAAAAACCTCGTGGGTCAAGATAAAGGCAGTTTTAAAAAAATGTTGTCCACTTCCAGCCTACTGGTAAGGGGGGGAATGCTGGTGAGACAGAATTGATGCTGTTTGAGCCCTGCTCAGCAGTGACCAAAACACTGGTGTGTTATCAACACCTTTCCAGCTACCAATAAAAACACAACACTATAAGGGCTGCTATGGGGAAAATTAACACCATCTCATCCAAACCCAGTACATTATTTCAGTACCTAGGCCTTCCTTATAATACCATATACAATATTTCTAGCTGAACAGGAGAAATATTAAGTGATCTCACCTTGCTAACCAAAACAGTTGAGGAATTTTGCTGCTATTCACATTACATGGAACACTATCCATTTTTGGTGACCTGCTTTAAAATTTGCTGATTATCTAGCTGATTATTGCTTCTGACCTTAGCCCTGGCTTGTTGGTGAAGTCAGCAATAACTACACTTTGCAAAATGTGCTAAGAGCCAAGTAAGACTCAATATAAAAATCCATTTACTCAGCACACATGCAAAAAAAATAATCCTCTCGGAAGCAAAATTTTGTAGAGTTGTGTTGCAATATTTTATTTTGACAATGAAAATGTTTAATTTTCTTGTTAAGCATTCTCCATTTATTGAAAACTTAATATATGCAAGCACATAAAATTTCTTAATAAATAGAGGCATTTATTGCAATGTGATGGGAATTCAAAACGCTTTTTATATGATAGTATTCTTTTAAATGAATTTTCAACAGAGCCTTCAAAACATTCTGAATATGGTATTTTTCAGTCATCTATTATAAAAAAAATCCTATCTTACTATGATCTACTGAAAGTCATAACAAAAAAGTTCACTATATTTCTTACTTTTAAGTATTTATTTTACTATGAGAAGCCACGTAGCTATGTTGAAAGAAGATGAGTTCGCAGGCATATTACCATATAGTATGGTATTACTTCTCCCAGTTATTTTTGTTAAGTAGCAACAAATGTAAAACATGCTTTCTTTTCCTTCAATTAGCCATTTCCAGATACTTTCTGTTATTAGGAGCCATACTGACAACTCTTAGTTTTGAAACTGAGTGTCACAGTCCTTGATCGCAGTGGAGCCTAAATCACAGAGTAAAAATATAAATAATAGGGAATAATGCTAGAATCTAATTTCTCTCCGCCAGACAAATAACAGGCTGTTTCTTTGTTCTCTTAAAATGTTCATGATTTTTTAAAGTAACTTGAAGATGGTATTGCCAGGAATATTTTCTAACTTACTGACATCAAATGCACCTTAGCCATATTTTGACAACATATTATGCAGAAAACAGTAGTGTGCACTGGTATTTGTCACCTACCTGGTTTCTATGGCAGTTGCAAGTAAGCATTACAACTTAAAATGGCTTTGTACAAACTCACTGATCAATAGTACAGCCTCAGGAGCTCTACAAAAGTATTTTATTTCATTGGCTGTTGACTAGGGAATACTTTTGGGAAGTGAGAGGATTGAATCTTTACACAGAGAGGAGGGAAATGAAATCATGCTTCCACTTCCAGGGTACTCTATCCACTGGAGTATTGTGAAAAAGGTATATGGGAGCATTACTTAAGTCATATATACTATCCAACACAGTTGTGACAAGGCCTTTTGCCCTTTAAATGCATAAAGATAAAAATAAGGGCCAATACTGGAAAGCCGACCTAAAGCTGCAAAGGGATAGTATACCTCTTTGATGTGGATTTTGTTGGTGGTTTTTCCTTTATCCTGTAGAAGAATGAAAGTGAGGGAGAGCAGAGTGACTGTTTGTTTTGTCTTTTCCCCCAGAACAGATAAATACCCAGACTGGACTGCAGCAGCTTGTGATAAGCCACTGTCTCCTCATTCTCTGTGGCACCACTGTAGCTGTCAGGCTGATTTAAATTGCTCCATACAAACCATTGTTTTAGCTTCAGTAGCACTACCATATACAAACACTACATAAGAGGCAGATGAGGTTTCAGGTTTTTAAATGACAACAAGCTCAATCTTATTATGCATTGAGGACATACAGAAGGGGGGCTGAAGGCTGGTTTATCCCCTGCCTCTCATGACAGCAGAGAAGCAATTTGACACCTTCAGAATCAAATCTATGTACAGCTTGATGATTGTTAGTTGGATCTAGAAAATAGCAGACCATACAAATATTTAATATTCTGTTCTACTAACCAGGATCTCAGCATGTGTTTGCTGACATTTACCCATTCAGCTGCATGAGTACATGCTTGAGAAAGGAAACATTAACTTCAGTAATGACACACAAACTCAGTTCATGGCCAGAGCTGAACTGCTGCTCTAGTTCTGCTCCCCCCAGCTGAAACCGTTCTGGGATTTCACCTTAAACTAACTGACACTTGAGAGAAAAAGGAAGGGGAGATCAATTTGCCTGTTACTATGACGTCTAATTAAAACACTGTATGTGCTGAGAGACTTGTCACAGTTTGTTAAACCATTGAAGGAGTTGCTGTCATTAACTCCATTTTACAGGAAAATCCTGGTTCAGTTGAAACCCATTAAAATGTTTTTCACAAAAAAAACCCTAATTTCAAATTTAAATTTGGAAATCCTATTAACTTCTGTATGGGTGTTATGTTCTCCAAATTTAAATACACCTGCTAATGAGCCTCTTAACTGTTTGCAAAACACATGATGGATTTCCCAATACAGTGTTTAATTTGTTTCATTTCCTGTGACAGATATATCTGATATGAGTATGATCTTATTCTCTTGACAAAATTCTAGCACAGGATTTCAAATTTCTAATAATTTTGGTTTCTTATGCTAGGAGCAAGATAGCATTTATCATTTCTTTTGTGATAGTACCAGATCTATTCCAAACAGGTGTCTTTTGAAATTTGCCCTAAACATGGGAATCCAAGATATTATAATAGTTTGAACTGTAGTCTGAACTATATAAATCTTTGCTAATTTGGCTTAACATGAAAGCATGGCCAAAGTTTAAATGAAGCATCACGGAAGTCTAAAAATGCCCCCTACTACGTAACCCCATACCAGGATCTTCCATAATCAGAAGTACTGTATTTTATTTGGATTCTCAATCCCATACTGAAATTGCTAGGTGATCACAATGGTTTGGTCTACCCATTACATTGATGTATCCTGAGTTCTGCAAAAGACATTGTTTCACTTAGCCAATTATTTTTTAAGTCATCTAGGATATGTGAAGTCATGGGAATAAATTCCATACAAAAATTTTATGCTTACAATTAGCAGGTTCCTGCCCCAGAGACCCATAAGATTCAATATACCCTAAAGCTCAGAATAGACGAAGACAAGAATTACTTTTCAGAGAGAGCTGAAGATTTTTTTTTAAGGTAACTTTAATAACAAAGCATTGTCACAAGGGATTCAGGTTACCTATGCCTGAATGTAGGTGTGTAGTGCCATCTGAGAAGACCTAGGGAACTTGAGACATCCCTGTGTATCTAACAGGTACAGCATGGGATTATGGAAACGTACATTCTTCTGGGCTGAAAGCTGGAGGGATGGTGGGATGCCCTACGGCACCTCAGAAAGCATTAAATGTTTAAGTTTCCAACTGAATCAAATCCAAAGAAAGACTTTATCCCAAAGGATTCTTCTTCCAGTCTGAAGAACTGTCTCACACATTATACATTTAGATAATGTTGCAGAGAGCTAAGTGGAATTCATAAAACAATTTCAAATAATACACATATGTATTACGTGGGGAAATTTGAAGGGAGTGACTTCAACATTTTTAGCATGTTGATTTTGTGCCGTGAAGCATGACTTTCAAGGAAATTCATGACAGTGATCTAATCAGTTTACAAACTATCATTTGTTCTTTATATTTACCCCAGTGTAACCAGCTAGAGATTTTTTCACTTGAATATAAATCAAAATATTTGAAGTATTTTAATGGTCAATCCCAAGGTATTCTCTACAGCTTTACAAGCTGATAATAAAACAAGCATAGGTGAAATTTTTAATATTTCTGAATGTATTCATCATGCTGGTTTTGATTTTTTCCTTACAAGGGCTCCCAACCTGATAAAACACTACAAGTAGAGTGTGGAAGTCAAACAGTTCTTTTTACTCTACATTTATTTTTGGTAGGAAGATACTGAATTACAATGCTTGGTAAAGAAAAAAATTAGTTAATTAAATAAGAATGGAAAAAGAACCATAATCCTTATATTCCCTCTATTTCCAGAAAATATTAGGCTTTGTCATTGTTTACCAGGGAGAGTTACTTCATGGATTTTCTAGGCTCTGTTACAGTTTGTATAATACAGTAAGGTGTTTGCCTTCTTTTGCTCAGGTAACACTTTAGATTGGAGTTCTCTAATATTCTATTACATGACACATATCCCTCTGCTTTTACCTGAATTTGGAAAATGTTGTAATAAAGAACATTTGAAAAGAATAGAGTATAGCCCAAACAGCATCTCAGATACCTAAATGTAGTTTTTTGCAAGGGCAGCAGAAAATATCTTGAATATTGCTGACTGAGTCAAATGAAAATGGATTTTACTGAACAGAATTAGTGACCACCACATTTCTGTAATTTCTGTGAGTGAGCTACTCTTTCATGCTATTTCTGTTTAAACCAATAGTTCTGTTTATTCTTTCACATAATTTAAATTTCTCAAGGTGTATAACAAAGATTCACATTTGGTAAAGGAACTGTCTTTCAACTAATGTTTAGACTGTCATTGATACAGATTCTATCTTATGTCTTGTCCTGGTTTGAGCTAGAACAGAAATAATTCTGTTCAATGATTATACTTTTCAACTAAGTGTCTTCTAAGTAACTGCACTTTCTAAAGTTAATGACAATTTCTTGCCAGACAGTGCCTGCTTCCAGAAGTGGTAATGCTTGATGTTTATAGCTACTATGAAGGATTGGTATGCAGACAGGCTCTTGCTAGCCAACTGACCAACAAGATATTCCATCCCATATATATCATAATTGGTATAAAGCTGAAGAATGCACAAGGGTCAAGTTCTCTTCTTCAATGGCCATTATCCAAGGAGCACTCTGTCCATTCTGCCTTTGATCCCAATCCATGAGTTCCTGGATCCAGCCCCAGAATCCAGCTCCTGAATCCCTTTCCCGTCTGTCACTCAGGCCATTGTGGGATCCCCAGTGCCTTCCCCACAATATTGGTGGTGATGGTGAAGTAAAATGCCATCAAGGGCTGGATGCATTGGGTTCAACGTTGGTTTTGTATATATCTGTATATATTTTATTTTATTGTTATTATTTTCATTAAAGCTGGTTTAGTTTTCTTTTCCAGTCTGTAAGTCCCTCTTCTCTATTCCCTTTGTCTTCCCCTTGGGAAAGTGAAAAGTTGCTAGTGGCCAGCCCAGTCGTAACCCTTGACACCCCTTATTACTACTGCAAAAGAAAATAATAATGATGAATGCAAAAAAAGTCTTGAGAATTCTTCATTAAAAGAAGAAATGTCCTTTCATAAGTTTTATCAGAAAATTGCTGTATAACCAAATATTAAGCTCCAGTCATTTTTCAAATGTTCTCATCTTCCAAATAATTTAACTCATTCATCTAATTCCATTATATTACTCATTTTGATGGCACTGTTTGAATCATGTAATAATATTTCCAATAAGTTTTCAAGTTACTTTGGCATTGACTGATTTATTTTTTTCCTTTTTATTTCAGATAACAGATTGAAGTAAAAGCTTGGTTTGGCAGCGTGCAGTGGGTGTCTTAGCAGTAAATAAATAAAAGCCACAAGTAAGTGAACATCATGACACTAAGGATTTTACAGGAACTTTTCTTTTTTTTAATAAAACTATACAGACAGGTTTTCATTCTAAGATTTCACTTTACTAAGTTAGACCAACTTTTATGGCTGTTACGGGGTGCTGTGCTACAGTGCAATTACATGGTTCAGTGGCAAACCTGAACTGAAAATTCATGAAATCTTTAAAAAGTTTTTAAAGTAGAAGTAGTTTTACTTCCTATTGCCATGTAAGTAATTACATGAAATACAGCTGGAAATATATATATTTTTTTTTTAATTAAAAAATATTTGTAGAAATGTTTTAGAGGGAAGCAGAACTAAGTAATAGTTTATCTTGCCTAATTTTGTACTTGCTTCCTGTAGTTTAGTTCTCATTGAATGAAATCCTTCCTGATAGCTCTTTGTAGGGGCTTTGGCAATGTCTGGAGTCAGAACAGGACAAACTGGGTAGGATGCAGGAAGAAGTTTGAACGTTTGGATCTAATCCTACAGAACACTGAAAAAAACCCAAAACCTTTTCATATTGTGTTTAGTTTGCTGATATGGATTTTATTAAGTTATTTTTATTATTTCATTGTCATGCTTTTGTATAATTTTCCAAATTGTCACAAATCAAAAATAAATAAAATAGAGAAATATATGCTTTCTCAGTAAATGATATATAAACTAGCTACCTTACTGCATATCAATAGCATTCCACAGTTGAATAATCAGTATTTCATCTTGGTGGCATACATGTTATTTTACCACAGCTTGTTATTATTTGACAAAATAAATATCTTCTGCTAATACATAGCTTTATTAATCATTTTCATGCTAATTTACAGGAGCAACAGCATACATATTTGAACCAGGTTATAAGCTATAGACATAAAAGTGTTACATTACTCCCAAAAGGTTTAAATGCTTAAATCCATATTAAAGTCTTTAATAAAGGAGTATTTATAAATTCCTAGTTACAGTCTTTTAAGGCTTCTGAATTCTGTTCCTGGAGCAGTCAAGTGATTCCAACATGAAGGGATAACTAAGTATGATCTATATATTTAGAACATGGCCAAGACAACTGATGCAGAGATAGCAGTCATTGCAGGTCTAACACCCCTGGGAGTAACAGATGCATCCATCCCTTTCGTTGCGGGTCTCTATACTACTCCTCCAAATTAGAGGAAGAGCAGCCACATAAAACCAAATAATTTTGACTTGAAGATGGATTTGAAAAATTCAATGTTTTTGCACAATAGTGACTTCTCCACAGTTGGGTTGTCCCCTGAGGATGCTCCTGGAGCTGCCAGTTTCATCGCCTGCCAAGTTTGGTTCTGTTTTATTAGCTTGACACATTGCATGATGACAGTCTCAAGCCTTGTGTGTCTGAATTTTATCCTTCAACATATTGCTTCGGGCCTGTTGTTTCGAACTTCCCATCAGGTGCTGTCATTTTCCAGTAGTTGTCTGTGAAGAAGTACCCTCTATGTTTACCTAGCACACTACAGTTCCTGTTTACTTTAAAGAAATCTTGCACCAGCTACAAGAACATCAATGATCTCACCTGTTGACAAAGTTTTTATATAAAAGAGAACTACATAAATAAAAGCCCACACTGGAAGGAAGCCAAGAGGCTACATTAGGGGTTTGTCCGAAAGAAATTTTATCAATTGAGTGATTTCTCACAATAAATGAATGCCTGTTTCATGCCTAAACTAATTTTCTGTCACCAAATATGAGTATTACATTTCAGTACTGTACAGTGCAAATTACTTGATTCACCTACATTAGGTACATAAGCACTGAAAACCAAGAAACATCCTGAGATAATTCATTTTTTCTGTGCTCATGTAATTCTAGTAATCCATAATTTACTAGTAAATGCAGACAAGAAATATTTGTAAATATTGTAAATTCTGAGTAATGTGATTTCACTGTGATACTCTTCTATGAGATCTTCAATTTTTATGGATTAATGTGTTTGTTTTACAACTAAGAATTAGATTTGAAAAGCTATTAAGTGCTGTCTCACTTTGCCTAAGTTTCTGAAAGTTAAAATTTCAGCTTTGAAGGGAGAGACAATATGATGGCTAATATTTTTACACCTGTTTAATTACTATAGATTTCTTAATCTTTAGTCATATGCTAAGTGAGCAGATGTACATAAAAGTACAAATGGATTCAAAGACAGAGCAGAGATCTGCCTGTTCTGGTTATTAAGCCCAGAATCTAGATGCACCCTCCAGGTGAGATTTAAAAAGACAGATAATCCAATACATATTTTTCTCTGGAAGGTGACTATTTGGTGTGGTGATTCCTTCTTAGGCTACAGCACAGCCTGGGCATGGATACTTTTTATTCCAGATCCTGTTAAGAAAACAGACATCTTTCAAACAATAACTGCTACAAACTATGGTGGGAATCTCCATACTAGACTAGATGGGGGTTTCATATGACCTCCCACTGCATTCTTCTTCTTCTTGTAGTCTCTTCATTACTCTCTGTAAAGGGTCCAAAATCCCAGGACGGTTTAAAACCCCTGCTTAAGAAGTTTAGTTCACCTACCTAGGATGCTTTAAAGGATTACCGAGTCTGTTTGTGCAAATATCGGTGATTACATTTAATCTGAAAAATTTCTCCAATGATGAGAATGATCCTCAGTAGAAGAAGAAAGATCCAAGTAGAAGAGGAAAACATGTACTCATGCTCCTGTGGGCTGCCTGTCTGTAGTAGGTCAGCTGTGCCCACACTACACAGTTCTCTGACCTAGGTGCCCTTTGGGCTTTCTATGACACTTCTGTGGCCCTAAAACATAACTACTAGTCATTTAGATTATTGAATTTTGAAATTCCTGAAATTGTGGGAGGATTGTCTTGCTGCCCAAGTGAATGCTTTTACAATCATGGTACCATGCTAGGCCTGGGCCATGGCATTAAGGGGAGTGGAATTTCTCAAAGACCCTTGGGAATAATCCTAGAGAAAGAGGAATAATGAAGTAGTTCTGCCTTCCCCTACTTACACTGTGAATGGTCTCCGGTCCCTGGAGCATACTACAACAGGAGTTGCATCTGGACATTGTCTCAAGGAAAAATACACAGTTAATTGCAAAAGAGAATTAAATCATATATGTACATACAGGGTGGACTATCAGCATACCAATAAGGTTTTGGGAGCAAAACAAAAGGCTAAATTGTTTGGCAAAATGCACCGTCTATTAATGCTTCTCATTGTAAAATACATTGCTAGTCACTTCTGAAAAGTTAACTCTGCATTTTTTTTTTGTTTGTTGAAGTTTATTTTTAACTGCCAGCCAGAAAATTTGTTGAAATTGCAATTGCAGTGGTGACCCAGATTTGGGAATGCAGCTTGAAGTGCCTTGTTATATTTAACTCAATAAACCCCACATCATTCCCACATACCAAAATTTTGTGTCCAGGTCTACATTTTTCTTGTGCACTGAAATGAGAAAACAAATTTTGCTCATCTGACTTACATTCGTATATGTATACAGATATGTATAATGAAGAAAGAATACAAAGGGACCAATGAGGATTAGATGAACAATGCTTTTTTATCTGCACATTGCTGAGCACTCAATAAACAATGAGAGGTTGCAAGAATGACTCAAATCAATGTGCTCTTTACTAGGCTTTTTCTGAGTACTGGCAGTGGAATATTCAGAATCAGTTTTACTGTTTCTTCTATTCCTTGATGCCCTGCTAACCACAAATCTTTCTTAATAAAAATAACCACCACCACAGCGCTATAAATAACCTCTGTTCTAGTTCTGAAGGACATTTCTCAAACAAATGAGGGTGGAGTGCACTGCACATAAATCAGAAAAGTGAACGTCAAGCATCAAAATGAGATATTAACTTCTTTGTTAGGGATAAGCAAGGTAACTCCTAAATCAGACATCTACTATTGTTAACTGTCAGGGTTAAGCTACCTCTGCCTTCAAAGCCTTCTTGTTTTGTATCTGGATATCTACAATTTAATGACAAACAATAAATGGAAACATGCTCCCATTTAGAGAATGAATTATAATGTGCTGAGCTCTACAGAAGAGGGTGCTGAAATAAATAGGTCAAAAAAGAGACTGTTGTAATATTTAAAATTATAGACCTAGAAAAAGCTGACATAGTTTACTTACAAAGCAGTTAAGCTAGTGCTTTGTCTTAGAAAACCATAACATATGCCCAAATTATAGGAAAATATCTATTACTTCACTTTTTAAGGGAAAAAAGTATTTCATAACTATTGTATACTAGAGAATACATAAATTTGTTATTCTTGAATGATTCATTTTTTCCTCAATATATTGAACAATTTTTTCAAAAAGACATCTTTTCCTCAATATATATTTTTTCAAAAAGGCGTCTTTTCCTTATTCCTTGAGGGTATAAGAAACACTTTACCTTGCAGAATGCAGTTCTTCACTGGCAGGGTAGCATGGATTGTCATGGTTTCTCTCAGTTGCTCAGAACTTCAGGATGTTATGGCATAAACCCTTACTCATGAAGATGAAAGCTGTATATTATTGGAAAACGTAAAAAATTCAAGCTTCAAATAAAGGACCATGAGCTATATAATTCCTATAAAAATATCAGTAATACAATGAAAGGGTTACATTTGTGGTTGCAGGTGGGACTTCATAAAACAGAGAGGAAATGCAGTCATGCCATTTTGGTACTTTTACCTGAAGTTCTGACTTGAAAATTAGGTTTCTGTAGATGGCTGCCCATGATTTGCAAGTTTGTAGCTGTGCTGAAAACAATGCTTGCTGAAAACAGTGCTTTTAGGGTGTTGATCCTTGTCTATATTTTTTTTTCTTTAGGGAAAGGCAAAACGTCTGTCTCACTTTCTCATTCTATAGAAGGCTCTTAAACCTAATCATGAGTAGAAAAAAAGGCCATTCTTTCCAATCCTCAGCCATTTATGAAAACTGTTCATTCTGATTTTTCAGCTTAGAAATTAGTCCCTACTACTCTTGAATAAATTAAGCCTACTGGCTACCGGTTGCTTTTTTAAATATTTCTTTTACACAGAACCCTCAAAGGAAACATATAGATTTCATGCCTCATAAAGGGAACTGCTATGCTGAAATTAGTTTTACATGCGTAAGCTTCATGTATCCTCACATTAACTTCCTAAAAATATTGAAGGAAGTACATTGATGGTTAAGAAGATGACTGGGAATCTAGTTTTCCTCTTTTACAAAACCCTGTGTGCTCTTCCACTCTTTCTCAATTTCCATGTTCTGTCCTGAAGGGTTAAAAGATTGAAATGCAATGATATACAGTATCAGAGCTTTTATAAGGTAGTTGGGTTTACTGACATCTCCTCATTGAATACAAGACAGGAACCTTTCGTGAAGCCTCAATTTTCTTAAAAACCTTCTAAAGCCAAAAGACTTTTTTCTTTTCCTGTTTTCTTTTTCTTTTTCTTTTTTTTTTTTTTTTAAGCTAGGATGGCCTGTGGATTGTGCAGTGAACAGTTACATACTAAAAAAACCAAACAAACAAACAACATCACACATAAAAAAATACCCCAAAAATAGCAAACACCCCCCCCCCCCAAAAAAAAAAAAAAAAAAAAAAAAAAAAACACTTCAACCTTTTTTTTATTTATAAAAAAAAATAAAGAACAAAAAAGTAA
>WTSP01022280.1:16557-49053 GCA_025331215.1 Actenoides lindsayi | reverse complement strand
TGTTTCTTTTTTTTTAATTTTTTAAGCCTCCAGACTTTGGAAAAATGCATGTGCCTGATGAGTTTCAGGGAATACCTGGTTGCCATTTGCAGGTCTCTCCCTGAATAATTGGTGAGCTCTCATGCACACTTTCTGCATTTTCCACCAACCTGCCAGTGCTAGCAAGCATTTCTCACCTGGGCATGGGCACCATCTGTGAGCCATATTTTCCCTCCTGCATCCCAGCCTTCTGTTTTGCTGAGACCCCTAAAACTCCCCAGCTACAGAGTATCATGGAAGACAAAATATGTCAGGGGAGTCCTGCCCCACAAGCCATGAGACAACCATGTTTCAGCTCTCATATGATGCAATGAAAAACTCAATAACTGAAGTTATTAAGCAGGCATTCTTTATTTTGCAGTGCTGGACACACAGGGGATCACTCCTCCAAGTGTGCGCCCCCATGCAAGCAAAGTATACAGTTTATATGCAGGCTAAATGTACATATTCATTATATTTCTTAGAAAAGGCAACCTTATGCTAATGGATTCCTGGAATTCATTTACACAGTCTGAGCATGAGTAATAAAATTAGGGTTAGGGTCTTTTCTCCCCTTGGTGGTTTTCCATGACCTCTGGTGGTCATTTACTTCATCTTTTCTTCTTCATCACCGTGTTCATTTAGTGATCTAAAGCCTAAAATCCTTCTTCTTGCCAGTTCTTTTCTGTTCAGCATGTTTGGGTGTCTCAAGATGACTTGTTGTCCTTTTTCCTGGAGATAATCACTATCTACAAGGTTATCAATTTCACAGTACGTCCCTACTATACAACTACCCATTTATTGTTGTTGCTTGTTCAAAGATTAGTAAAACTCCACCAGACATCCCATCTCCTGCCTTCACTGATCTCCATGAGAAGTCAGTAATAAGCTGTTGGCACCAATCCGTTTTGTAAAATGTAGAACTGCTCATATACCTGTTTATAACATGAACATCACCAAAACCTGGGAAGGCGTGGTCACACACAGGTGGTGGTACTGAAGATACCTGTAGCAGGACTGTCATGTTAGGAGTCCTTTTTTTTGGTTCCTTGGTTAGGGATTTTTTTTACTATTTTGAAATACATTTTCTTTCACCTCAGATGCTCAATAGCACCTACAACAGCACAAGTAATAATTGATTGATTAAATGGAAGGAGCAAGAAAGAAGTAGCAAAAAGACAGCTTCTTAATAACATTTTGACAACAGAAAAATCATAATGCAGTATCACAGAGGAGTTTAGTGAATAAAGTGGAAAAAGAGCATCTTGAACTTGAAAGAATTAAGCACTTGCTAGTGATTCTGAGTATATGAGGTATTTCTGTTAGGTCCAATAAACAGGTCTTTAAAAAAGGGACAAGTAGCTGATTGGCTTGTCTAAGATTTAGAATGCCTTAGTATTAAGAGAAAGTAATCCTTCAGGAAGAGAAAACCTGAAATTGTAAACTCCATCCTCAAAGCCCTCCCACCAAATGTTATGGGTGAAAAAAGCCAGTGTTCTAACTCAAGTAAATACTTCTTGACATGGCAGTGTACGCTACGAACACATTTTAAACTATACAGGGATTGAGTGAGGGTCCATCTTAACCAATGGACAAAGAGGGAGGGAAATGTATGTATTTCATTCTGATGGGGGGTCGTTTGCTTCCTTTTGTGTCATATGAGCTATTGTGCCTTTGTTTCCTATTCTGAGTTTTAGAAACAAACAAAAAAACCCCACAGATTAACTCTTACCTTCCATTGTTTTGTGTGAATGAGTGATTGCAAGCTGAAATCAAAGCTCACCATCTCTTTGGAGTACCTTCATTGAGGGAAGTGGGATATTCTGGCAGTTTGAACTCTCTACATTTTATGGTTCCAGAGAATCCCTAGGGTAAAATCTGTCTTCTCAGCTGTATTGGCCAAAAGCTAGTGAAATAGGAACCAGGTGTGAGGGGGAGGATATGTGTGTGTGGGGAGTAAGAATTTTACAGTCATACATGCAAGTGAAAAAAATCCAACTAAAAGAGAACAGGGCAGTGAAGAACAAACCTGCATCCTGACGTTCCCAGGCATGCTTGTGGGCGTTGTATTGTGACTTTTGGCTTTCTTATTATCTCTGAATTGCAAGACCACAGGGGTAAAAATCACTCTTATTACGGGCTTTCTACCACTGTTATTAAAAATAGTTATAAAATGTGACATTTCAACACACTGAGGGTGATATCAGTTTAAAAAAATATTGTTGAACTTTCTTGGAAAAGGACCACAAGTGGGTCACTTGTCAAACTTCTTTTTCTTGCCTTCTAGGGAAAAAAATCCAAAGGAAAAAACAAACAAACAAATCAACCAACCAACCAATCAACTAAAACCAAACAACAAAATCCAAACACAAAACCATATTATTGTTCACTATCATAAATACAAAGCATTTTATGTTGTACAAAAGTTTTGTATCGTATGAAAGTTTGCAGTTACTCTTGGCAAATGATTGTATCTGGAATCCAACTTTTCTTATTCTATAATTATGTGATCTAATGTTACATGTACAAAAAACCTTATTTTATGTGTTTCTGACAACTTGATATACCTTGTCAGACCTCAAGAGATCAAATTCATAAGCAAAAATCATAAGTTGCTTTTAAAAATCTCCATAGTATTAAAGCATAATTGGTAAGTCTCCATCAGACTGGTTGTAATACTATCAGTTTGGTCAATTCTGCCTTATAAAACTAGTCTACTCATGAACTTACTGTAGTTTAAGATCCATTTTGCTAATATTCACACAACTAGGATATTTACCATTCACAACAACAAGAAAACAGCTGAATGCCATCATGATCTAGATCCCTCAGTGATGTCTATATGTAGGGTTTTGATATGGGAAAATATTTTCTGTCAGAGAAAATTGTTGCTTAATTCTTAATATATATTAAATCTCATAAATCAAAGATTATGTTTAGTATTTAAGGGTAAGAACAAACAACTGATGAACACACCATAACCTGAAGCTATCAAGTCAGGATCAGGTTTCTGGAAGATTTTTTTTGTCAATGACAACTTACAGAAGTTATTACAGGAATAAGGGCATTACATTTTCCAGTTTTGTTATGTAAAATGTCAGGCTAGATGGTCTAATTGTTGCTTACAGGGTCAAAACCTATCAACATGCTAATATGTTATCTTGAATTGTGACAAATTTAGGTAGGTACTTAAGTGTTTTTCTCTATCATGTTCTAAATTCTAAAATTATTTTTTGTTGCAAGTGGAAGGTTCCTGATAGAAGGGAACGCTGCTCTGCAAATTAAAAATCAAAAAATCCTTACCAACAATATATTTGGTCTTAACTGTAGCTAGTAAACACCATTTTTATAAGTAATCCCAAAGACTTTTAATTATGGATTCAGCAGAGAGACAAATATTTTTGCTGTGATTACTTAAAAGAATATAATGAGCAGCTTGAAACAGTCTACAAACCTAGAGACTGTGCAGAGCAGATAATTATACAATTGGGAATATTTCAGCACCTATAGGCTGAGTCAGAGAAAGAACTTGAAATGGAAAACATCTTTCTCTTATTTTTTTTTTTAAACCATAAGATTCAAAAAGTAATCAATCACATTTCCTTGAGAATAGGTGCTGGGCTCCTTCCCCTGTAATTTATACTAGATTGTTGTCTGACATTTCATTTTGCTGTTTAAAATTGTAACTTTGAATAAAACGGTTTTTGTGTTTTGTGTATTGGAAATTAATTGCTCCTGTCAGATGAATAGCTCATCTTGGGAACACAGCAAATTATTGTATACTTGACGGTGGTCTTTTAGTTCACCTATGTAAAGTGAAGGAAACTGATCCAAAAGAAAAACTCAAAACAAAACAATAAGCCACACTGCTCTCTGAAAAAAAAAAAAAAAATAAGCAGAGCTCAGTTCATCTGAGAAATGGCCTCCAAGCACTGTCATGTCAGATATTGGAGAGCAGAGCACATTCACCCTTTAGGAAAGACATTTTTAAATTCATTTCACTCATTGCTCGTAATAGAGTTTAACAGCTGAAAATCCTTCAGTTGACCTCCTGTCTATCTGTGTTTCTTCTTCTAATACAATTCCTCAGAGAGAAAAAAGTATACAAACAATCTGGAATGACAACAACAGCACACATACATACACATAAACACATATACGTGTACACATATGTTACAACTAATATGTTGTATACGTACAACAGTATGTATATTTTATTTGGTTTATATATATATGTGTCATATATGTTCGTATTGTTGTTAAATATAAGTAACAATAATAGATACTTTTATATCCACCATAGCCCTACACACAAAATAAGAAAATATCAAAACCATCTGTTTTGGGAATGCTAGAACTGATGCAGGTAAATAATCACAATTGCTTAAATTGTTCTTTTTTCCATACACAACGAAAATCTCAGAGCCACATGGTACAAATGGATCACATATGGAAACTAATTAAAATCCTGTCAAAGCAAGACTGTCATCTTCAACTGAAGTGAGTGAGCAATAAAATGGAGCAACACTGCTAAAAAATTTGGCACACTAAGTTGGTTTTATTTAAAAATATCTTGAAAGGATTTAGAAGCTGAAATGGCCTCTTGAAAACACTGTTTTAAAGAAGGTGCACTTACCACTTCCCTACTATTCTTTCAATACCTTGAAGTTTCTAGTGATGAAACTCCTCCAGCCTGATTGGAATAGTATCCCAAAATCACAGCTTTTTCCAGTTTTGACAAAAACTTATAATACCTTGTTCTACAGAAAAAATGTATGCAAGGAAGTAGAATATGGACAGTGCAAACCAGATGAAATTTCCAGCAGGTATTATGGATTTGCTGTCCTTTAAAGGAGGGCCTCCTACATGGTTAGTCCCACTTACTCATCAAACTTCTGGCAAAAGTACCAAGAATGATCTAATTACCTATAGGCCCAAGAGCCTACAACTCTACGTCATGCAAAAAAAGTTCTTCTTACTTATTATACTTTGGCCAATTCCTTAAAGATACTGGCTTTGCACCTAGCAAATAATTTCGTTACAGCTTTGTCCCTGTTCTATCAGTATTTCTCTTTGAAATATAATCAGTTTGTTTGACTAAGCTAATAGTTAAACTACGTACTTCTGCAAGAGGCACATACCATTATGCCATCTATCAAATAGAAAAGGTGAGGAAAAACTAAGCTTTTGCTAATTGGTTTACAAAAATATGTCATTCAACAGTGTACAAGTTCCATTTCTACCTTTTTTGTGGCCTCGTTCTTTTCCCAGATAGTAGAACAGTCAAACTTTCTCACTCCTAAGGAAAGACCAAAAAAGGTTTGACATCTCTTGATGTTTTAATCATCTTCTGAATACCTTAGATCTATCCTACTGGAAAAAAAAAAAAAAAAAAAGTTTCTCACCTAGATTTTCTGCCTGCTTTATTCCAGTAATTCATCCAGCTCCACTTCTCATACCAGAAAACACTCTTAAATATATCTCCACCATGAAAGAGCTCATTAACCTGAAGTTTCTCTTTCACCAGCATTTCTCTCAGGGCCCTGATCAATCTGACCTGGAGCCTCCACCCACACCAGTCATCCCAGAAACTATAAGCTCATCCTGGGGCATTCAGTCCCTGCCTGAGCTCTTCTAGAAAAGTGGTAGTCTGTAGATCAGATATAACCTGGTCATCGGTCCTGTTGATACTGATCCTGACCTATAGACTGATTTCATAGCCCTGCCTTATTATAGCCTAGCTGTCTGGAAATTGCTCTATCTCATCCTAACCCTGACCTTCATGCTGACTTAATGGTTTGACGACTTGGTTGGACTTGTCCACAATCTGTCCTGCTGCCTTACTTGATTACTGTGGGATGGGGCCTCACTGGTAAGTCCTCTGACATTTGCAGTTACTGCCCCTGTCACAGGGGTGAGAAAATGTACAAGGATGCTTCCCCTTTTAATAATTAGTTATTTGTTACAGAGCCCTGACTAAGGCTCTACTTGCAGTAAAAACTAGTGGAATGCCCTTTGCTTCAGATAAAAGCAGCACTATAGTTTATTAAGCAAGAGTAACAGTTTAGCTATTAATAAAATACAGCAAAGAATCAACTAAGTTAAATGCGATTCAATTGATGGTCACTACATTACTTACTACACGGCAATTAATCAAAGATAAGTGAACGTAACTAAAACCAGCATGATTATGAGTAAACTTATATGTATATAATGAAATCATTATTATTATATTTCTCCTAATGGACCTATATGCAGTAGTATGATTTTGGTCTGAGGGTATTGAACTTTTTATGGGAATTGTGAATGGGCAGCCTTTCATTTGGTCTCGAGGTTCAGGATAGACCCCCTTTCCCTCTGAACTGCTTCGGAGTATAAAGTAAGATCTATCCCTAGTCTCAGACCTGGTCGATGGTTTATGTCTAAGGACATGGAGAAAGAATAGAATATAAGGTGTTGAAGATTTGTGTAGTGCTCAGAGTAACACAGTACCTTAAAGGAAATGATAGCGACAATCCATTAACACTGATATATCAATAATAAATCAGAATAAACACTTGATTATGATAAATGCAATAATTTCTATAATATCTAAAAAGCAAATCACATATGCACACACACATAGACATATATAGACAGGTTAACCTGTGAATAAGGTACAATTATTCCACGGATTGAAAATAAATTTGGCATCCTGTGATCTCCAGGATTTTGTAAAAAGTCCTGTATATCAGAATTATTCACATATCCCTTTGTGAGTCTTAGCAGATGGAGGATGTATCTCCCTACATTGGCCTTGGCAGATGGACAGTGTATCCTGAGCACTGTCCCAGTGCAGGGGGAGTTGTGAGACTCAGGTCTGATGAGATCCCGGAGAGCTTCAACAGGCCTCACTCATGGTCAGTATTTATACGTTTGTGAGATGATTGACTTTGGGTAAAAATAGGCTGGTATTTTTCCATTGTGACCAGCAATCTCATGAGTGTGGTGTGTGTGTGCCGGTTGTGGAATAATGACTGGAGGTGAGTTAGGAATTAGAATGCAGCATTGTTCACAGATTAAGAAAAGGTATAACATCGGATAAACTTTTAGGGTAGAGTGCAACTGGTATGCAAGGAATCTATTTCACAACAGTTCCCTAAGCAACACTGCCTGTAAGCAGCACAGGGAATGGAGCAGAGTGAAGATTCCACGGCCAGGCCCTGTGAGATCACTTCAGAGATGGGAACTTGATAGTACTACAGGACTGATAAGCTGCCTGTTTGCGACCCTGTGACAACAGTCTGTCAGTTTTTGACAAAGTACTGTCCTTTGTGCGAACTTTGTTCATTATAATGTCATTATAATACCAAAACACACCTCTGTCCCAAAGGCTACCCGCCTCCAAAGCGTGACCACCCCTCACTGAGCTTGTGCTGCAAATTTTCTTCCACTATATCTTTAAAAGTGAAGCGAGTGAAATTTACACCAATCATAACAAAGTTATTTATGACAGAGTCACTCAAGCTCCACCTTGAAGGTAAAAATTATTTTAAAAAAGGTTTAAGTACGGGGTCATGTCAGGGAAGACATCATCATGGACAAGTCAGGGTGGATACTATAGCTGACCATCTCTGACTCCTGGGATCAGTCGATGGGCTGAACCTCACTTCCCCCTCGTAGGGATGCTTTGGGTAAGATCTGGACTTCCCAAGTATTTCCCTGGGAAACTTAGGAATTTTACTGAGCTGCTCTTTAATCTGACTTGTTTTGTATATCTGCACATGCTTTGTAGACAGTGAATTCATCACATACTCTGCTGCTCTCAATAAACTGCACTATTCACGTTGTTAGTTGCAAGAGTCTCACATTGGGTGCCGCCAGCTCCTTACTGGCTGTGCGAAGCCATGGAGCGTGACTAGACAGGGAGTGCAGGGTGCTATTAGTGAATCCGGAGCCGGCAGAGTTCAGATACACTGAACGCGACCGGACTAATAGTGCCAAATTGGCCATCACTCAGAATCTAAGCCCAGCAGCCGCCAGCCCCTCTGATATCTGAGGACCAGCTGGAATGCAAGGGGCTTTATTTTCTGCCAAATTACTTTACCCCTTTATGTGACAGTGGTCCCTTCTCACCCTCCTCTATTTGGAGTATTCTGGAGCAGTGGATACAGTCAGGGGAGGCCCAGCCACTCTATCTCACTGACTCATTCTCCAAGCCAACCAATGATCTCTCCAACCAGGAGAGATCATTCTAGTTCCAGGAAACAGGCAAGGTCGAAATACATCAGAAACCAAAATTGTTTTTTTGTTTTCAGGAGGCCATACACAAGGATGAAGTGCACTGGGAAGCAAGGCCTACCCAGCTTCCCACACAGCTGCTCTCCTCAGGCCTCAACCGCGTCTCACTCAGAGCAGCAGCACCGGTTGCAATGCAGCCCGGAGGCCTCTTGTGGTGCGGCCGGGGAGTGAGACTCTGCACAGCCACCTGGGACAGCGGGGGCTGCACCACCACATTCCACCCTGAGGTAGCTGTTAGATGGGCAAACAAGTTTCAGTGCTCCTCTCTTAAGAAGTGTTTATGAGATATACCTCAGAATAATTCAGAAAAGTCAGTTATATTATGCATGGAACTATTTTCAGTATTATAACTTTTATTTCCATTAAATTTCAATTTTCTTCTATATTTGAACCAGCAACAGACAGAAATGATGCAGAGGCAAACATACTCAAAGGCAAAAAAATATACCACAGAACAGTACTCAAGTACTTAGAAATTAATTTTATGAGGAATATTTTGATTTATTTTTTACTAGCTTCCCTTGAAATTTGATGTTACATAAAATGCAAAATATAGTATTCCATTCCTCATTAATTTTCCATTTCCAATCATTCTGTGCTATTAAAGATTTATTCCAATTAATATACAATGCTTTATATGGCATATTCTTGGGTAGTTAGAAAGTGGTTTTGTCACAATTTGAGAAAAATAAAGGACAAGTTAGGTAATACTGAAAATCTTTAAATACGTTTATTTTATTTACAAAATGGAGAAGTGGGAGGCAATCCTGTGAGTCGAACCAAGTAAAGGAATACAGTTTCTCCTGTGATTATGTAGGAGTGAATGAGGTAGAAATGTTAACTTCAGTCCAGTCAAGGTCCAGGACTCTTATGTAAGTTTTTGCAACTTATTTAAGTACCTTTAAAGAAGGGAGGTCTCCTTCATGTCAATGATGAGCAGAGAATGGAAGGTCTTGGTAAATATCACTTGTCTATTGTGGATTCTATGTGGGTAACTTCTGCATCTTGATTAGTTCACTGACTGAGTAGGAGAATTTTGGAATTTGGCTTCAGTTTTTAATATTTATTTCCCTTCCTGTAGAATAGTTCCACATACAGAGATTATTATTATTATATATTGTGCTGTTTAGGGTAAAAGAATATATAATTTATTAAATAGTATTGACTTATGAATGGTGAGTGGAAATCAATATGTCAATGTTTACATTATTTATGGTATATAAGTGACATCTGAAAACTTGTTTTGTGTTTGGAAACAGGCTTCTCTCATTTACGTCATTTAAAATATAAGTGGTATTGCATTTTGTCTTCCTTGGTTGCAGGACTCCCGGATTCTCCATTAATGTATTAAACACTTTATACTTATAGTGGAAAGCTTTTTCAACAGCATGAAGGGTACAGTCATTCACTGCTGCCAGTGGATGCTTAAAGTAAACATTTCAAAGATTATTTCTAGTAATTATTATATATAGTTTGACTATGACCAGGAGCTCTGGCCTAGAACAAATGTGATTAATTGATCTCTACAGCCTGCACTCGATTTGGATATCTTCCACTACAAAGACTGCACATCCTTCTACCTTGTAAGATTTCTCAGATCCAGAGTCTGTTCAGCAGTTGTGCTGAAACAGGACCAGAATAAATCATTGCAGAGTCTCTAAGCCAACAGATATCATTAGGCTTGAAGTTACAAGCTTAGACAGATGTCCTGAGACTGCAGTACAGATCCATCTGTAATCAGTGAAAATGAAGAGGAAAAATTACAGTTGTATCTCTATACAGTCAATGCTGATTAAATCCAAAACTCAGGTAGAAACAGCAAGGGACTTTGATCCTCTTCTTCTGAGGAGCTTTGACATAACTTTATGCAGTGGATCTAGACCTCATTTTGCATATTTCCAAGTGATGTACAAATATTAATGCAGGACTATTTAGAAATCTAGATCTCAGAGAAACCAGCCATTCAGTATGACCTTCATGTTCAGAAATTATGAAGAGAAAGGAGAGAAACAAGATTTTATCCTTTCATTTCTTTGTGGCTGCAGAATAGTCTGCTGAGAGATTTCAACAGTTGTCAGACTTCTTTCTCCTTGAAAAATCTTTCAAGAAATAAAAGCTCAAGTAACTTCATATTTCCAGTTCTCCCAGTAATGGGAGCACTGAAAGACCTGTCAACTCTGTACTTTCATGGTATGTTTGTTTCGTTACAGAAAGAAGAAGCTCAGAGCATATATAAGCATATGAGCTGAAATGTAGATTTGGTCCTTCAAATTACAATTTCAATGCCTTTTAATTTCACCCAGTCAGCATTCCTGATTTTCATACCCTTTCCTTGTAATCTTCCTATGGCAGTTTCCTGACATCTTTTGCTGTCATCTACATTCAATCAAGTTATAGATATGGTGTTTGTAATGTGTATTTGAATTTGATTGTTTTGAAAGGTAACTTATGCTGGCTCTCAGAAGGGACTGGCACATTAGACAAAACACAGGAAGTGCTTAAACAAACAATAATTGGAACAAATAGCGAATTTGAATTTCTATTGGTTTTATTTTTTCTGTTTGATTTATTGCCCTCATTTATAGAGTCAGACAGTATATGCATAAAATTTCTTTCTTTATTCCTCAGCTAAGTTATTGATCCATTCACATGTTAAGAAAGCTTCAGAAAGCAGACTTTCATTTTTTCACAGCAGAATGGATAACTTAAGTAACACGTTTCATGTAATAAATTTATGACGTTTTCTCCTTTTCTTGTTGCTATGAATCTATCTGTCCAATAATTATGTTTTGCACTCACTGGATCGATTAAGAGATTCTAAATTCAATTTCACCATTATAATATTCATATTGCAATGAAATGATCTAAATTGCATAGAACTTTTCACAATGAGAACAATCAGCTGTTTAATCTCCCCAGGGAAATAGTGGATTCCCTAACACTGGACACTTTTAAGATTTGTCTGGACAGGATGCTGGTCTATCTTGTCTAGATCATACTTTTGCCAAGAAAGGTTGGAGAAGATGATCCTTGAGGTTCCTTCCAACTTGGTATTCTATCGCTCTATGAATTTTTTCTGTTTGCTTTTTTTCTGATTGGATGAGAAATCAAACCCCTTCAGCACAATCAGTAAAGGTAATTTAACACTGCTTTCCACAGCATTCATGACAGTAAAGTACATTTCTCCAATGTCTGTGGAAAGCAAATATAAAGAAAACCTGGAACTTGCCCAAATGGAACAATTTATAATTTCAAAGAATGTTCCTTAGAGATTTTACATTGTTCACCATAATCTTTTTAATATTTAGAACATGTGTTGATCCAGTGGATAACCTGATCCTACGGTGGGGAAGGAGACCAAGCTAGAAAGAAGTTATCTTGCATCTTGTATCCACATCTTCCAGCTTGCATGACACAGTAACAACTTTAAATAAACTTGAAAAGAAGGAAATTGCTCATACAAATGGCCCTCGTAAATCATGGGAAAAAAAAAAATTGCCTAGATTTTTGGGCTTAATAACGTATTTGTGTAAGGGTGGCATAACATCTATGTTCTATTATTGAGCACTGAATTTCTTTACAGGTGTATTTTTTTAGTTTCTTTTTTTTTTTTTTTCCCTTCTATTCTAATAAACTTTTTTCCAATAATATGAAATAAATTTTGTTAGACTGTTGCAACTTCTTTTTGAAAGGTTGTAAGTGGACTACGTTTTACATTAAAAGTTTTCATTCAGAATTTGGTTCTATGATCTCATGTGAAAGAAAGATTATAGAGTACATTGAATGAATCATACATAGACCTTATTTTGCATGTTAAATGTATTTCTGATAAATTGAAGGATGGCACATATGACACAAGAAGCGTTAAATACAATTTCTGATATAATCATTTAGAATGGACATTCCACGTTTACAGGAAAATTACTGTTATGAGAATAACAAGGAACTGGATACAGAAGTAAATGGCTTCAGTGTTTTTTAGACTGACTCATGAGTATGAATTCTTACTGCTGTTTGAAATCATGCTTTTCTAGGGGTTTGACCATTAGCTGAACAATTCAAATCAATTGTTTATAATTTTCCCCAAAGGACACTAGATGCATATCCCTATGCCTCATGCAGCTTGACAGAGTGCAATTCATCTCCTACTTCAGATTGCCTTACTGCCTCTAATTATATTAACAAGTCTCAAACAGACCAGACAGGAATGTAGAAATTAAATGTAGCTCTGAAAACACCCAGGCATTTTTTTTTAGTTTTGTTTTGTTTTCTTCCTTTATCTGAGAGAGCAGACATTTGAAAATATCATGGTACTGCGGTGTCAAAGTTTAGGGCCAGGGCAGCCAGTTAGTCCTATAACAGATGTTCTCTGTTAATCCCCTTCCCTCTCCAAAGGGGAAGAGAAGGGAAATAAGGGAGAGAGACTTACCAATTAGAAAATGAAACTAGAACAGCTTTAATGAAAATGAAAATTAAAAAATGGAATATATGCAAATATATACAGAACCAGTATCGAACCCAACCTCCCTTGATGGCAATAATGTTGCTGTCACCACTGATGCTGTTTAGTGGGCACCAGGAGAGCCCCAGACTGGGCCCAGTGGCAGACAGGAACCAAGTTCAGGAGCTGAATTCTGGTACTGGATTCAGGAACACACAGATCAGGATCAAAGGCAGAATGGACAGAGTTCTCCTCAGATGTTGACCACTGAAGAAGTGAAGAAGCAGCCAGAAGAGAAGCCAAGAACTTGATCCTTATGATCCCTCAGCTTTATACTGAATATGAAGTATATGTGATGGAATAGGTTATTGGTCAGTTTAGAGTCACCTGTCCTGTGCGATCCTCCCTGCAGGTGCAGCATTTTACTTTCTGAATCCCCAATGTGATAAACAAAATCCAGCAGTGGCCTTGGTCTGCACACCAATCCTTGGCAATAGCTCTAAACATGGAGTGCTATCACTGCTAGAAGCAGACACTGCCTGTGAAAACACACTGCTAACTACAGAAAGTACAGTTATTTAGAACTTAACTGAGAAGTAAAATCACTGAGGAGAATTGTTCTGTTCTCACTCAAACCAGGACATGTGGTAAAAGAGAAACAGTTTCTGAAGACAAGATGTAAGAAGAGTTGATGATCAGCAGAGTCAACTCTCTGTTCTTTGAACAGGGAGCAGACAGAAGCACTGAGTAGCTGCTGAGATGCATAGCACACACACACACACACAAAGATATCCATTAGTGATAAAGAATCAAGAAGTAAGGAAAAACAGTAGAAGGAAAAACCTGATTTACCCAAATGCATCCACAGCAGTAACTTCCTAAAAGAATCGTTTGTCGTTCATATGTTGCCACTTAGGAATACCATGTTCTGTCCATACAATCCTGGAAAAAGATATTTCTAAGATCTAGTGCACTGAACTGGAAGGGTGATGATGTTGACAGTCCTGACTCATATACATATTGCTATTTCACAGTATGTATATGTGTGTATACATATTTAGTCATTTATACAAGAATTCCCATTCATTGGTATAAAGATTTCTTGCTAGATATTATGCCAATTCCTTCATCTCAGGAGAAAACTCATATTCTAGCTCAATTTTTAACTACACAACTTGAATACACAAATAAATACGCAGTTGTAAATACACAACTTGAAAATAGATCAGGTATGTAGGTGTCCTCAGAAATCTCAGCAATTGGTCACATAATTTGCCTAAATAAGGCCCTCTGTCATCCAAACTAAACTGGCTTATTCTGTTTTGAACATTCTTCCCTTAACCTTAATCTCCTTTTATTGTCCGTTAAATTTATATGCATATATATATGTATGTGTGTGTACGTGTAAAAATGTATATCTGAGGGCTTCTGCCATTTCCAAGAACTTTGCTTTAAGGAAATACGTGGATGACAGTTATGCTAGTTTCATCACATCCCTTCTGAAATGTCTGTCAGGCTTGATTTTGATGACATCATCTATTTTGTCTTGTGTGCTTCAGGCCATGATTTCAGTGAAACCTGAGAAAACATTGTCATCAAATACTCTAAGAATCAGATAAGTAATATGCAGCAAGACATCCAACATAAAAGTGGAAAATAAAAGACCATCCTGTCCTGTTCAGAACCTTTACAAGTATAAAGCTGTGTTTTAATCTAGCATGAGGGATGGGATAGCATGCAGGGAGACCTGGACAAACTTGAGAAGTGGGTCTGTGTGAACCTCATGAGGTTCAAAAAGGTCATGTGCTAGGTTCTGCATCTAGATTGGGGCAATCCCAAGTATCATTACAGACAAGAATGATGGGATTAAAAGCAGCCCTGCAGAGAAGTACTTGGGGGTACTGATGGATGAAAATCTGGACATGAGCTGGCAATCTACACTCATAGCCCAGAAGGCCAACTATATCTGGGGCTGCAACAAAAGAAGCATGGCCAGCAGGTCAAGGGAGGTGATTCTACCCCACTACTCTGCTCTGGTGAGACCCCCCCATGGAGTACTGTGTCCAGCTCTGAAGTCCGCAGCTCAGGACAGATGTGAACATGTTGGAGTCAGTCCAGAGGTGGGCCACAAAAATGATCAGAGGACTAGAGCATCTCTCTTGTGAGGAAAGACTGAAAGAGTTGGTGCTGTTCAGCCTGGAGAAAAAGAGGCTCCAGGGAGAACTTTTGTGGACTTTCAGGCCTTAAAGGGAACCTGTAAGAAAGATGGGTACAATCTTTTTAGCAGGACCTGTTGCAACAGGACAAGGGGTAAAGTTTTTAAACAAAAGATGGTAGGTGTAGACTAGATATAAGGAAGAAGGTTTTTTTTCAGTGAGGGTAGTTAAAGATCTCCCTACTCGCAGAAGGGGTTTGTACTAGATGACCTTTAAAGCTCTCTTCCAACTCAGAACATTCTATGACTTTATGATTTCAAAACTGGCATATAATTTGAAGTGTTGATTCCGTCAGGGAAGGGCATGCAAATAGATGCATATGGCTTTATGCACTTTAAATGTTTTTTCAAGGATTTCTATTTAGACTATTGAATAAACCCAAGACTTTATTGTTAGTGCTGTTAAGTCAGTACTTGAATCACAAACTGAAATTTTTTTCTTTCTGCCTCATGGATCACTAGAACTGCTAAATTCCAGTTTGGGAATATATTAGCATATGTAGCGCCTGCCAAAATGGAGCTTCAGAGTGAACTAGTCTTTTTAAATAAGCTCTTCATATTTCATATTGAATGGCTTTATAAAAAGAAGGGGACATACAGAGGCAAGTGGGACAATTGTTAAGACACTTTTTAACCTGAAGCATTTTTATCATTAGTCTGCCTCACTGTCTCTAAAATTAAGCACTAATATTCATTACTTAATGTCATACAAAGAAACCTAAGACAAAATGCAGAGTAGACAAAATTTCCAAGAGGAATTTACTTCCTCTCTATATTATTAAATATTCAGTTTTCTAGGTATAGTATTACAGTATGTAGCTACAGAAAAAGTGATCCATTAATTTGCATAAAATTTTGTATTAGATCTTAAAATGTAGAGGGGACCAGAGTCTTCACTGAAACTAACAATGTTGTTCTCTTCAGAGAGATTTATTAATCTCTTCCAAGTTTATGAAATAGGATTAAGGCAATGGATTAAGAAAAGTTTATCTTCTCAAAAATTTTGTAGATAACAAAAAATCATTGACATGTTTAAGATTTCCTTGTTTGGTGGCTGAAATATTGGTATTTTTGACATCAGTGAGATCAGAATTTCAGAAGTAAGTTACGAGGTTGCTGCAAAAATATCTCCAGCACACAGATATATTTTTGAGTTCTCCACATACCTGTACTGAACTTTTGCCATGCTACAAGACTTCATTAGAATTCAATAAATATTTAAGAGTTAAAATATTTGAATATTTATCTGAAATTTTACAGAATTCTTCTGCTAGAACTCTTTAAGTTTCTTTGTACAGCTTTTTAGAACTACAGACTGTAATTAATACAAGAAAATCTTACAATGATGGAATAAGTTTTATAACTCTGCAGGTCCTATTGATTTTGCAGTATTCTTCAGTTTATGCGTATTCAATACTATTGTTAGCACACATAGACAGAATAAGATGTAACAGCCATGCATTATTTAAAAGCCATGCCTTGACAAGTGATGACAGTTGAACGTGACAATTTTGGAGATGCTTATTTGTTAAGGTTTCACAATAATCACTTTTCAGACTTCTTCCAAAATTCCTGCTAAATAATAGTTTGAGGAAGCTCAGCAACAGTACTTTATTCTTTTAAACTAGAAAATTCCTCCCCTAACATCCAAGCTGGCAGGTGTTCATCATCAGATCTAGGTTGCTATGAGACAAGAGATTGCTTATGCTAATTAGTCATGTAGCAAGAAACTCCAATTTTGCTCATTTGAAACAACTTATGTTTGCAAGAGCATATTATCAGTACCTGTAAAGCTCAAGGTGTAAAACTCAAGATAAGAATGTGAGAAAAACCTGCTTCTGAGTAAGGCCTGTGGTGGGGCTACTCATACACACAGCTTTCAGGTTTGTCCATACCTTTCTGACCCATGGACTGTTGCTTTATAGGAATGACATATTAACATTTACCTCTGTGAAATAATCTTAAATTCCAAATCCAGTTTAATAATTCGGTTTAATTTACAGAAATTAGGAGTGCCTCTCCTAATTCCATTGTACAAGCCATTGTAGCATTGAATTTTTCTCCTGTGAACCTTCATAATGTTTCCAGGCCCAGGGAATATTATGCAGTTCAAATACTCCAGTTATGATTTTTTATTTGTGTTATAATAAAACCCAGAAGGTCAAGCTAAGGTTAATACTGCTTTCAGTAACCAACATTACAAACAACCAATAGCTATGGCTACAAAATTTTCCACACTGGAATTGGAACAAGGAATAGAGAAAATTTAGATAGTCCAAAATCTGCTTGAATTGAGACAAATTAAGATGGTATTCTCTCCAAGCCTGGTAACACTCTAAGTAAAAGACTCCAGTTTTGGATCCCAAAGTTCCCTACCCACTGGCTTCCAAACACTCTATTGCATATGACCATCTAACCACTTAGCTTCTTTGTAAACATTAACATTTAAAGATAGGTTGAGAAAGGTATACAAGCACTGGTAAGTCTCCACTTAGGTGAAGGCCACTGTAAAGGGACCAAGCTCATTCTAAAGCACAGTTGTCCAGGATTTTACAGTCATGGTGGTTTCATTCAAGTGTATAACAACCAGAGGAAACAGCACAACTAATATTTTCACTGAATGGTTTCAAGAGTAACTTCTTGTCCCTGTGTCCCAGGGAGCATATGCATAATTTTTTTCAGTGCAGTATGTGCACCAAGTGACCAGAACTCAGACAATATTCAGGCCACTGGGATGCTGCCAGATGGTTTTACTTATTGTTATTTTTACTCCATAAATCTTGCTGAGCTTGCAGAAGTGTCTTTGGCAGGGAAAAGGCAGCTTGTCACAGTCTCAGCCATAACTGGAGAGTAATACTTTAAGTGAGGGTTTGGATTCTTTCTGACCAATGGAGTCCTCATTATCCTTGTCTAATGGCAGTTTCTGGTTTTTTTAAGTACACAAAAGCAGGATATTTTTCTTTTCAAGTTTCCTATGCCTGTTCTGAAAAACAGCTAAAAGATTTCTAATGAGTAGCCCTTAATCAACTGTCAAGGCATCAGAGATCAACTTAGACATGTGCTTTGCTACTTTTTCTCATTGGCTGACTGTAGCTGCTTCTTGACAAGCCTGCGAAAACACTGAATCACTCTTTTGAAGGTTCTGCTGTCTCTTAGAGGACTAAGACTCACCTATCTGAGGTTATGCTGTCTCTTAGTGCAAGGCCATGAAGTGAAGACAGATCCAGAGACAGCATCTAGATCTCCTGAGGTCAGGCATTCCAGGTATGTAACCTGTGGTTAGTCTTTTTTTTTTTTTTGTAATTTCTTCTTTATCTTCCTGATTTCTGGAGTACTCAAAACAGTGCATGTGAACTGACTCCAGGAAAGAGACTCCAGGCAGTTGTAGCTTCTCCACTGACTAATAGTTGATCATATATGTTCTAGGATAAGCATTCGTCTGGGTTAATCACTATATAGAGACTCAGATTCTATTTTCCTTTCTCTTGATGGCACACAGCCACCTTGACAATGAAACATTAAAAACAAAAATATTCTTTTTTCTCTATTCAATGTGGCATATCAGCTTGTGATGAGCACAAAAATGAATTAGACTTTTAATTCATAGTGTTAATAAGCACTAGGCAGCCTTCCACAGAAACAGTGATTTGCAGTGCACACTTTATGTTGCATTCTCTGATTCTAAACACCTTCCTATTTTATTTTTTTTTATCAGAAGAGTCCATGTTTTCAGTTGAAATGATTGCAGAGTAGTCAGTATATAAGAATGAAACTTTACTGCTAAAAAGTCTGCACTCAGCATAATACTGAAGGCCATTATTTACTTACAGTTCTCTTGGGTAACCTTAACCGTCTCCAGCTATGTCTACATGACAAGTCACAGGAATAACAAAAATGGATCTTCAAGAATGAGTCACATGATGCTGAAGACTTTACATCCATATGTGTTCTGGAGGTTGAGAAGAGATTATTAGAAATAGTATACTTTATTTCACAAACTTCTATTGCTAGACTGAGGGTGTAATTTTGGATCTCTGTGCATTCCTAAATTTTCATTTTCTTTGTCTCAAAATATTAAGAGGCCCAAAACTTCTGGTCTATAATTTAATTCATAAGAGTGAAACTATTGGAATTCTTGCAGACCCCCTCCTTTTCAGGTTGAAATGTTTCTACATGCCTCCAAATCCTTAAAGTTCCCATAATAAAAAAAAAATAATTACATAAATTAAAAAAAAAAAAAGTCATCTCTCTGAAGCTGAACTGAAAGGATTTAATTAGTTTCCCCATAGAGAAAACTTTTGTGGCAAGTGATAAAGCAATGTAGTGTTCCACTCAACTGTTGATTGGAATCATTTGGCTTGAATCATTAAAGTCTTGTTCACTCATGCAGTAAGCAAACTGAGAAACCTGCTGATTCAAAAAAAGTTTGATTATTTTATAGACAGCACTCTTCAGCCAATTAAGGAGAATCAAAGTCTGGTGTTGTCTTGATGTGGGGGACAGGAAAACAGGCATTTATTTTTTCTGGTAGCACAAAATTATAAAATTGAGAAGGCAAAAAAAGTTGAAAATAAACCACATTTATCCTAGTATTTTTTGATAAATCATGTACTTAGTGCTTTGCTTTTTAAGGTTAGTGAAATGCAGTTAACCGTAGGGATATTCTGAGATTTACATAAATTATTGATGAGTACCTTCTTATTTTAATCACCTCTGTTTGTCAGATTGATAGTTATCCCACTAGCATTTATGCCATGTGGTTTTGTGGTTATTTAGTTTGTTCACAAGAATATTTAAGAAAGATTTTATCTGCAATTTGTACTTGTCACAGTATAAACACTGGTTTTGTCACTGTATATCTGCCTTGGGTGGTCTGAAATGTATGTGTTAAAACGAGAGGAGGAAGTTAGTATGCCAAGCCCCTGAACAATCAATTAAAATGAATGAGAATGAGTATGAGAAGTATCCTTTGCACACAAGGATGCCTTGCTGGAGAGCATTTGTTTGTTAAACAGAGTCCACCATGTAGCTGGACAATAAGACAAGTCAAAAGAGTAGACATTGCACATCAAGCACTCTGTATAATGGTGTCTGTGCAGACAGAAAGTAGTAGGCTGTGAGCTTCCTGACTAGTGTGACTAGCCAGAGAGATGGTGGGAAAGAGAAGTAACCCACACAGTTCTTTGTTCAGGGAGAAGTACAGAGCCAGGAAGAAAGCAGGAAGGGGAGTCATAGGAACAGAATACTGCTACTTCTTCTGACTTGTGTTACACCCAACAATATAAAGCCTAATGAATACTTTACCATACTGTCCTACTGGGTTCTCTGAAGTGCAGGTCACTTAATTCTCAAGTAGTAATTTAGAAACCAATGTTTCTAACTTTTTAACAAAGTGTTGAAGTTAGAATGACAACCCTTACAATGTATTTTCAGACAGTTGGGAATACCCATCATTGCAAGCACAGAAAGACAAATACTGTCTTTTCTATTGTCCCTTTAGGGAAAAACATCTTTTCTATCCGCTAAATCAAAGTTAGAGGCAGCCATGAGGTTTGAGATGTTATGTATGTCCAAAAATAACCTGTCCAGACAGCTGTCAGAAAAGGAACTGAAAAGAAAAGCTGATTCTGTAATAAAGAATAAATGAACTGTGGCTTTTATTTAATCTGTACTACTACTAACATAGACCAAAAGAGCATGTGTGTGCACATAACACATACAAAACCATGCAAAGGTAGAATGAAAGAGCAGATGCTGCAGTAGTTACGACCATAAGAAGGATTAAGTAGATGCTGTGGTGATCCTTGCAAAGCTTCAGCTGGATTTAGAAAGCTAGTTCTGCATAACTAAGAGGCTGATGAAAAGAGAAGGGGGAATAGAAAAAAAAAATCCAAACAGACAAAAAAACCCAGAACAAAACTCTGAGAAATAATGCATAATCTGGATTCTTGTTTGCCAAAAGATAACATTAGCTCAATCTCAGCCATAGCTATACTTACTTTTAGTATAGAAACTTAGGAAATACTTTCTTGTAGTCTTTTATATTGAAGTCATGCATAATGTGTCACCCTGTTTGCACTTTTGAGTCAGTCACACAGTAAGTTAGAGTACTTTTTCATTCTTCTTCCATTGCCCATGTACTAAAAATACCTGTTGGTGAGCAGACTAAAAGTTAGCCAGCTAGTCTGACTGCTGAGAGTTGATTGTTCCCTCAGCTGGTGGTCCTGGCTGGCGTGGATCACCACCCGCACTCCTCAGAGTAGAGGAAATGCTGTGTCTACATGGCATTCCCCACTATGAGGTGCACAATGTACACTGTCCATGGTAAGGCTAAGGAAGCTACCTCACCACCCCTTGGAAGCAGCAGTAGTGTGGAGCCATGTGCCTAGTAAAGGGGGAGCTCCCCAACCCACTTCAAAGCACTGGGGACAGAAGGTGCCCTGGGGGGTTGTAGTTGCAAAGCTATCATGTTACTGAGCTTGTGCTTTGCTTCCCAGTTCCTGGGACAGACCTGAGCCTCCTGTACTCTTCAAAACCTAGATCCTTCTGAGGCTAAACATAAACAGAGTGCAGCCCCTACATTGTAAACTGAGCAGGGTAGGTGACAGCCATGCATTTCCAAGAACACTTGAGAATATTCATGCCAGCAAAAATTTCTCTTGGACCTTTCTTGCTGTCCTATGAACCCACTATGTTTTTACAGTGCTGCAGAAGGCCTGAGTCACAAATCTGGCCCACACCACACTTCTGCATACAAATAACATCGCTCTGAATACTTTGTCTTAAAGGATCTCCAAGGAATTTTAAAATATTCTTCACAATAAAAAATACCAAAACAACCTTAGACACAAGCAAAGTCCTATAAAAGCACCTCCCTTAAATGAATTGCTAATTGGAATGTGTTTAATGCTCATGGTTCACAACTTAGGACATTTACTTCTTTTTTTTTTTTTTTTTTTTTTTTTTTTTTTTTTTTTTTTTCAATAAAATAGTGAAATTTTGTTGCTGAACTAATTAGGCAACTGCCTTTCATTACTGTGCAGCATCAGCTTTTTATCAGCTTGGATTTTTACAAGTAAAATTAGTATGATGATTCCAGCTTACTTTCTAGAAACCTGATACCCTGAACCCTTATATCCAGCATACCTCAGTAATTAATACAGTGTCCAAATGTAATGGGTTTGCTGGTACAACATGTGAGCTCCACCTCTGGAAACCCATGTAATTAACAAAATAAACCAAGCATGATTTATAGAAGCAGAAGCTTATTGACAGCAAGACACATGAAAGCTTGAACCCTGCTTTGCCTTGGCTGTACATTTGCTCCCAAAACATTTATTCTTTTTCCATGAATAATAAGGCAAACAGGAGTAACAGTTTGAGCAGATGGTTCTTGTATATGTCTAGAAGATGAGGTATACACTGATACAAAGGACCTTATCATCAGCCTGTGCAATGCAAATGGGCAAATTTGGAAGTGTTCAAGGTCAGGTTGGACTTTGAGCAATCTGATCTAGTGAAAGACGTCCCTGCCCATGACAGTTGGAGTAGATAATCTTTAAAGATCCCTTCCAACCCAAACAGTTCTATGATTCTATGATTCTGTGATAAAGGACTTGATCAGTAGAATGCCTGCTTAAAGTCAGATACTCTACCACTTACTTGCCTAAATTTGCCCCAAAGTATGTTGTTCTTTAGCTGGTCAGCTGGGGAATAGAGATAATGGATCCTCTGTGAGAATAAATGCATTTGGAGAAAAGGGGAACAGGGTAAAATAGGCAGAGTAGTGCTGACAGATAAAACAAACTTCTGATCCTTTCCCTGAGAAAAATAATTAAATTCTTCAGCAAGGTGGGCACATGATAAGATCGCCCCAAAACTCCTTTTTTTTTACCTCTCAAAAGGTTTATTTTTTTATATCGCTGAAGTAATTTCAATAACAAAACACTTGAGAAAATAAATAAATACATTTTATAAACATCCTCAACCCCTCTGTCTCTCTGCCGAAAAAAGCATTGTTGTTTTCTTCGGACAAAAGAAAGACTGAAAAAAACCCCAACAAGAGTATACTACAAGTAATAAGCAAGCCGTCCACAATAATTACACTCTGCAAGACTCAAAGCAAGATAACAGGATAAGAAGCCCTCTACAAAGTGATAATAGATACATTGTTCATGATAGTACCAGCAATAACAGCAAGTTGCATTTTACAATAATGTATCTTCCTGTACAGATGATACGGTTAAAACTCCTCTGTGCTTTTTTCTTGATATGAAAAATTAATAGTAAACATCAATGAGTGCTTCTCTGTTTGAAATATGCCACTTTTAGTTAAGGAAAGCTTCAAAAGCCTGCCATTATCAAATGAAACAAAATCAGTAGGAGTTCAGGTATTTGTACTCAGAACTCTTCTTGGATCTGTAGCAGCATTAACACACAGACACAAAAAAAACTGGAAAAAGAAAAAAACTCGCGCAGACATAAACAAACAAAATTTTTTTTAAAAAGCACCCAACAAACCCAGACAAAATTTATTTCATTCCATTCATTTCTTGCTTTGGATGCAATTTTTCGCTGAAGTGCACCAGTCAAACCTCCTTACTGTGTAAAATTTACCATGGCTGTCCCCCTGTATAAAGGCAAAAAAAAAATATATATATATCGGAACATTCTGTCATTAGCCACTCTTCTAGAAGAGCAGCGAGTAGCCAAATAGCTGTAGATTGTAGCTGGAAACAGCTTTGGTGCCTGGGTGAGGGCAAGTGGCAAGTCCAAGGCAAACCACAGATGTGTGAGGAGTTTGTGCCGATGTCATAGCTGCAACTCATCTGTCATTCCTGTGTTAACATTAGAACTGAGATGAAGAAATGGACAAAAATCTGCAGATGGTGTTCTTTTAAATAACTGAGGTAATTAAATAACCCAGGACTGGAAACAAATGGAATATTCCAGAAGTCTGTGCAGGTTTATCAAGATGCTCACAGCTGGAAGTTGACTGATAGTGCAATAGATGACTGGAAAATTAAATGTAGTTTTTCCAAAAATACCTATTTTTCTGTTACCCTCTGGCCCACAGAGAACAAGTGCCCTGTCTGCAGTACTCAAAAGAAAACAGAAAAATCAGAAGCATCAGCCAAATAAGCAGGAAATTTCAAGAGTTGAAGAGAAGACAATCTAAACCCTATCCTCCCAAGGACAAGCCCACACAGAATTTGTTGAGCAGTCAGCAAAGGCCCTTCCCATGCTGTCTGTGACACAGAGAGGGCCATGAAACTGAGTATTTTCATACACTAGTAGTTCACTCCACTTCCTAGTAGTTCACCAGAAACAATCCTCATGAGTTGCTCAGAAGGTGACAACTGAAGTTCTGAATGTTTTATTCTCATCATTCCATGATAGAAGGAGCCTCTCTCTCTCTCTAAAAGAAAACTTTTGACCTGACCTAGCTCTTAGCCTTGGCCCTGATTTATATCATGAGAGAAAATAAAGTCTAATTCCTATATAGTTTTCATATATTTTTATCCCCATTTTTTTTTTTTTAAAGTTAACACCCCCCCCCCCCCATACCTAGTAATTTAGGATAGATCTACTTTTACTAGAGAAAAATAATTTAATTGTGAATTAATAGAGAACGTCATAAAAAATAAATTGCTCTTTATTTATAGCCCTTATAGTACCTGGATATGGTAGAGTAAGCTCCCTCATTTACTAGTCTATTTTTATTTAATATTATTTATTTCTTGTTTATTAAATGTTAATGATAGGAACTCTTCTTATAACTCAGTCTCCAAATATTAATCAGGTTCGGATCTGTAGACATTCAAAATTTAAGAAAAGAAGGTGGTTGTTTTCAGATGTTTAAATCTTTCAGATAAGCTTAGAAGGTGATTTTTTTTCTCTCCTTTGGTGCTAAATGGAGAAGAAGAATACCTTAATTTTTTTCTAAGTCTTTAAATTAAGTTCTTCTATGGAATGAAACACCAATGAAATGAATATCTATGAAATTTCAGAAACTCTTGAGGAGGGAAGAAAAAATTAACAATAACATATTAATACATAATGATATCTTAATTACTTCCATGGTGTTAAAACTGTGAGGAAATACACAAAAAAAACCCCCAACAAACAAAACAACAAAAATTATAAAAAATTTATAAATACAACAGACTTTGTGCTTTTTTTCCTATTTCCACAATTTTCAGGACATCTTTCCTAGTACTCGTACTACCTCTGTCCCTAGGTAAGATTTAAGAAACTAAACAACTTCAGTCCAGTATATTGCATGAACAGAACCTGTCATTCTTACCTTCAGAAACTATTCTGTGGTGTAGTAGACACTCTCTGGATGCAATGTCTCCAGAGAGATTGGGTGATTAGTGATGGGTTTTAGCCTTACTCTGCCTCAATTAGGGATAGATACCAGTATTACAACTTCTTGTAGAAATAAACAAGGAAAATTCATTATACCATCTTCTTTTATCTTTCTTTTTCTCTTCTACATACCAACATGGAAGTGCTTAGAAAAAATGACCATATCTGTGGACACTCGGATATATCATTGTCTAATCTGACCAGAATATTATTTACATTTTTTTATGTTCAGATTCAGCCTCTTACAAAGGTTAAAAGAATCATATATGGGTTTTATTGTCTCATAGTAAGGAAACATTTTAAGTATATAGAAAAAATTGCATTCATTATGCAAACATACACATTTAAAAAAAAAAAATAAATATTACCAACACCCAAAGGTAAATCTGAGTTTTACATTTGTAACTCATTTTCAGGAGCAATTTAAAGTCATAAATATGGCAGTCAAAGGTTGTATCTCTGTGGGTCCACAAAATATTTGATCTCATGCCAGAGAATTCCATAGCAAGATGTACTTATTCCACTCCACTCTGAAGTTTAGTGTGTTAAACAAATAAACCCACAAAATCCTTGGCAGAGAGAAATCTGTTACAGATACAAAATCTTCATTCTTATTTTTTTATATTAACCTACTGGTGATACAATCACATATAAATGTCAATTGATCAAAATCAAATTGTTTTCTGTAATTGTGTAAAACAGACTAAGTGTAAGGAAATTTTCTAATGAACTTCCCAGTACAACGTCGTAACAGATAGCACATTTCCATCACAACCATACAAGTATTCCCAATGTTCCCAGTATAGACTAAGCCTTCTTTCATTTTAAAATTCATCAGATGTGTCACCCCAAAGGCAGGAGAAAATTGAAAAAGTTTCTTGATAGTGAGTATATAGAATACATTGCCTTGCATTAAAAAATTGCAAATGTTTCCCATTATATCAAATGCAATTTTCTTCTCCAGCTCCTAGGAGGTCTGGAGACGATTCCATTCCTATAAATTTTACAGACATGCCAAGCCACCATTTTTCAATAAAATAACTTTGCTTATTTGGCTTCAGTGCCATGACTCTCAGGAATTTTTATCTTTGACACAGTCTGTATCTCTTAAAATTCCACAGCAAGGCATTAAGCCACATTTAATCACATTTAATTGAGAGACATTTAGGTTTTTATGAAGTAAGGCTGTATAAAAAAAAATTTGTACCATTTTACTATTATAGCATATAATGTCAGTGGATTTAGTACTCCTGGAAACAAAACTGAATTTCAGCAAGTTTGGCAATGCATATTGCCACCCAGTACATGCACTGCTAAAAGTAACCACAGGACTGTGCCATGGGAACTGGGGTGTGATACATCTTTGGAACACACAGTAGTAGGCTAAGGGTCACAAATGTCTTCCCAGGGTCTTTTGATGTAGCTACGAGGAATGATTAAAATGGAAACAATAATGCCTCTCATTTTCATTTGTAAACCAAGGTAGAATGTGAGCAGAGGCTTTCAGAGATTAAATAAGATGTACTGACTGATAGCGTCATTAGTCCCTATTATTGCACATGCTGGGATTTGGAGAATATATTTATGCTTAGAAAAATATAGAATTTTCTAGTAAAAATATGTAAATCAATGGAGTTAGAGAAGTGTTGCATCATTCGACTGCTGGCAAATTGACTCAAGAAAGTTTTACTTTCATAGCTCTATGTAACAATAGGAAAGCATTTTTGACCTCTACGGGATTTTTGCTGTCACATATTTGTGCCATACTTTCAGACACAAAATTCTGTATCTGGGCGTGTATATGGGAGTTGGGTATCTGGATGCATAACCTTCGAGTGGAGCGTGTGCTAGAGGCAGTGCAGAAGGCACCTGGAGGGAGTGAGGATCCAGGCCCAGCTACTGGACAGGCTAAGTATCTGAGCCTGTAACTGGGAGATGAAGTCTGTGACATATTAAACAAGAAACATCTCACCAAGCACCATTGTCACTATGTATGTGTTTCATATTTTTGGTATACTTTCTTAACTCATCTGTGGTAATACCACTCAACAAAATAAATATTATCAAAATAGGGAATTTTACATTTCAAAATTGAATCTATGTGATTATAATTATATATAATTATAAACGTTGATTAATACTGTCTTGCTATATTTCCTTTTACAAAATGATTTCCAAATGTTTATGAAAGTTTTTTAGATAATGGCGAAACTCCTGAAGAAGATTGAGCCTATCTAGGAAGGACTGGATTTAGATAAACCAAAATAGAATACATCTGGTGCTTAAACTTTTGAAAGTTTATAGGGAACTGGAAAGTAAAGTGTGGTGGACAAGTGACAGATCAGTATGACATATTAACTTACTTCTTAGGGGACAAGACCTGTTCAGCCAGGATAAGAAAAGACTTTGAGGGGATGTAGCAGCAGCCCACTAGAGCCCATAATGGGATGAAGAAGAAGATAGAGCTGAGGTCTTCACAGTGGTGCATAGTAGGAGAAAGAATGACAATGAGCACAAGTTGAAACAGGAGAGCTTGGGACTGGATATAGGAGAAACTTTTTCACCATGAGGACAGTCAGGCAGTAGACCCAGTGATCCAAGCAAGCTGTGAGGATTCAGGCCTTTGAAGTTTCCACAGCCTGACTGGAAAAAGCCCTGAGCAACCAGAACTGAAGATCAGGGTGCCATAAAGCTGGTGGCTACTATGGGCTGGGATTAGTAGGTGTTGTTCCTGGGAGTAGCAGGACATGAGTCCCACAGACAAGGCCAGTCCCACCACCCTAGCCAGGACCAGGGCAGCTGGAGGGAGCCAGGGCAACCCCAGTCCTGGCCATTGGGCACCTCCTTGGGGATGGACCTGGAATGGATGAGGATGTGGGTTCATGGGTGGGCCTAGTTCAGGTGAGCCAGGTGCCCTGGGACATGTGTAGCATGGGAGGAGCCCCAAGGGATGGGAAGGAGCAGTTAGGACTTTTAGTGCCCTCAGGGCCCAGACATCAACCCTGTTTTGAGCAGGAGATTGGACTACTGACCTTTCAATCTGAATTATTATATGACCCTATGACCTTGGGAATGGCAGCATAAAAATCTCTTTTTCCTAAAATTAAATGCAAACAAACAAAAAAGATCAATAAGACTGAATGTTGTAACCTTTAATAATCAAACAATAGGCTCAGCAACTGCAGTTGCATTAAGCAAGGTATATTAACTATAGCTCAATTGCATGGTGGTAACACAAATGGCAAAATGCTATACTGCCACTGCAGAAAATGTATAGGAATTACAGAACAAACCTTGTAACGAAGCAGTGATGCTGCTTAGAGAGCTTAGTCAAATATAATGAACACATCATTAAAACCTAGCATGGGGTACGTTTCTAAAAACAAGTAAGAATTATAATATTAAGTATTAGCCAAGTGATAGTACATCTGGCAAGCTTAAAGTACAAAATTCCTAGTAATAATTGGAAGATCTAGTTATGGATAAATAACATGAAATTTAGTTCAGCAATAAAATTTGAAACTAGCTTGAAGCAATTAATCACAAAGCCAGAATCTCTACTCTGAGACTGGTTGAAAACTGATTTATAACCATTTAGTGAGCACAATTTACAAAATTCAGTTAGCTTCATAAAACTGAAAATCAAATGAAAATATCCACTGTATTATTGATTAACTTCTAAGAAATTAATTTTAGGAAAATTAGGAAGAGTTTTAAAAGAGCATCAAAATAATTAGTGATTGCATGCAACGCTGAGAATGTTTAATGACACCAAACCTTCCAAAAATAATGTAAACCCTGTTTAACAAAACCACAAATAAAGGCAGCATGTGTAAAAAGAAGTGTAAATGAGGATCCTAAAACTAAAATGACTGCCTACAAAGATTAGAACTTCTGTGTAGAAATATAGAAGTACACATATTACGAAAAGCTAAATATAAAAAAAATCATAATACATGAATGTAAGAATCTATTTATTAACATTTACTAAAAACTCAAAAAGAAGTAAAATTTTTTTGAAAGTCATTAGAAGAGTCTCACACAGAGACTGAAGATGATCAAGATACAGTACTCAGGAAAACAAAGACTGTTCAGGAAAAATAAGGATAAACTAGAAAATTATAGAACGTATTTTACACTATTTTTTTTATAAAGACATTAAAAATTTTCCTTCATGGACTATATTTTAATGTGGTGAGTGGAGGATCTGTTTCAAGTTGTAATATGTATAATTCTAAAAGAAATCAGTAGCATTAATAGTAGCAGTCACTACGACCACATTTTTTTTCACAAAAAGACAAAAGAATTGATTTTCAAACTACTAATAGTCATTTTGTACTTAGTGCTGTGCATACTCAGTTCATTAAGTTGGATTCAGTATGAAAAAAATGTCAGTCAGTAAAAAGTGATAATTGTAAAAACATTCAGAGGGGTTCTCAGAAATGATAGTTCAATAAAACTCATATACTGGAAAAACTAGATGAAAATACACGTTTGACTATTGTTGGGAAGAATATTGGGAAATACAGACATGTGATCTGAGTATGGCAGCTGCTCCTGTGTTTCTGTATGTTTCTCGTGTAAAATTATCCATAATGCAATTCAGTTTCACAGAGAAGCATAAGGAAATTGGCAATATAAAAGATGTTAATGTATTCCAAATCATTAAAAACCACCCAACCTATTGTAAAGGATCCGTTTTCACTGACTGAAAAACAGAAAATTCAGTCATTAAATGTACATTGGATTTACACTGGCAGATATATTAACTGGATTGGGAAATTGATTGGATTGTTTTGCATATAAATTTTTATTGCATTATCTGCCTGATGTTATAATGAGAGGTAAGAAAGAATAATAATCTTTTGTAAAAGGAAAATACAGTATTTTCCTTCATTTTTTTTATATCAGCTACAGGCTTTAGATGTATGGTTGAGTCAGTGTGATGTCCTTGTGTCTCCAGAGGAAAGTAAATTTAGTCTCTGTTATTCGCTACTATTTGTTTTCAATATTTCTTTTCTCTATTTGCTTTATTCTTTTTTTCTCTTTTTTAATGTAATCTCTGTCTTCAGATACTTGGATAAAGTTGGGATATATTAATAAAAATGTTTAGCAAGATTACATGCAAAAAAACATTTGTTGCTTCAGCAGAATAGTTAGGTGCTCCCGTGATTTCAAGTCAAAACTATGGGGATACTTTTAAAGTACAATATTACTTCTTTTTCTGGGGAAGAATGTGATGGTGGTAGGTGTGAAAACAGAAGCTTTTTCAGGAAGAAGTGGGAAATCAGTGGTGACTGCAGAGTAACTTGCTAGAGGCTGAATGACTGTTAACTGCATTACCAAGATGTTGATTTACATTTTGTATACTTAGAAACAATTTTAAAGGAAGTCTGTGAGTCTGACAGGAGATGAATTTACTTTCTTTAACAGATTTTGCTTGCTCAAAGCATTTCTGTTTTTCGTTGAGATGTTTACCAACAGAGAATGTTTGCAGATAATACCCACTTTCTTAACAATGACTTTTTTAACTCTATATGCAAGAAGTGCACATAACCCTTTTTTTAATATTTTCTAGTCTTCCATTAAACAAAGCTTCTTTCAAAAGCCCTGTTGGTCATTCTGGCCGTACAAATATTTAGGCATGTCTATGTGGTCTGCTAGACGGGGAGGGACATAGGTGGTGAGTTCTTGCATTTCTCTATATGAATGTAAAAATATAGGGAGGATTTTTTATTATTATTACATTCAAATTCTACAATAATTGCATATCAATTTGTAAATAATTTATTGATTTTTTCAGCATTGTATGTGTGGTACTTACGAGTTCTTTCCTGAATTTTTCTGCATGTGATATTGATTTCCATCCACTCCAATTGTATATTCTGCATCAATTTATAATATTTGAATCTGCTGATGAAGATCTCAAAAATAAAATTTATGTAGGTAATAAAACCAATTAGATGTCTTTTCCAGGGTTTATTCAAATTATGCATTCGTTTGGTAAAACAAATCAGATTAAATTTCTAAAAACAAATAAAAAACTTGAGAAGGTAACTGTTTAATAAGTTGAATCACTATTGTGCTATTGTTGTCTTTGAGAGAAGTTATTTTTTGCCAGTTCGAGACTCCTTTTTTTTTTTTTTTTTGATCATGCTTAGTAACCTACAAAGTATCTTGTAACATATTCTGATTAAAAGTACTAGGGTCTAAGGTCCAATAAATCCGCTCACAAAAACTATTTATATGCTTTGGCCTAATATTAATTTTGATTATCCACACTACTTGAGAAGCCTGTCAAAATAACAAAAAATGGCATTTAATTTTCAGCACTGATCTTGACTATCTACACTTTACAATTTGTGATGTCAAATTAAGTTGATGAAAAACGATGAATTCTATATAAATGTTTTAAAATGAAACAAACAGTAATACAGGATTAACAGTAACCTTCAATCTACAAATAGTAATCAAAGACTATTTACCACAATTTTCTAAATTACTGAAAAGCATAAATACTAAGATGAACATTCCAGGATCTGTTTTGTTTTGCTTTCAGCTTCCAAGTATAACTTTTAAGCAGGTGAATGGCATCTTCTGCACTTAATCCCAGGTCTTTATCTAAAAAAAATTAAGAAAAAAAAAAAAAAAAAAAGAGGAAAAGAGAAGGGGTAATCCTGTGGTTATAGTGAGGTGTCTCATTGACATGTATATAATATTAATCTTTAGAGAAAAAGACCAAAAAGACTAGGTAGATGACTTATCAAAGCCCAAAATTACCACTGAAATGAAACTGTATTCAGTAGCGGTTTACATGTAAAGGTGCTTTGAGAACACTCTTTGCTCTGAGACTTCTGGTTTCTGCACATCTTGCTATGGTACACCAAGGAGTTGACTTCTGCCTAAGTACCACTAAATTCTAAAGACTATAGGAATAACCCAAATGTTATTGTGGACAACTTTTCCAAGTGTCTAGTGACATTAACAGGAATAAGGCATTTGTGAATGGGAGGCACAAGTTCTCACTACTACTTACCCCAACACAGCCCAGTGATTAGAGCCTCAAAGTATTAAGTATGTATTTACTTCTTGTCGTGGATCTGGCTGAGCTGCTTTTCCCCATCCAGCCCTCATGCTGCAGTACTGGGAGCTGGAGGGTGTTGATAACACA
>WTSP01022280.1:0-15181 GCA_025331215.1 Actenoides lindsayi | reverse complement strand
CTGCGGACGGGAAGTAGAGAATAACAACTTTATCTATCATAACACACAGCTCTTTTCTTTTCGTCTTATTCTTTCCCTGCATGCCGTGCTGACGGAGGTTGGGGGGAGTGATAGAAGGGCTTGGTGGGCACTGGGTGCCCACCCAGTGTAAACCCACTACACTTCCCTACTTGAAATGGAGAGTTCTAAATTTATATTTCTTGCTCTCGTTTCCTACAAAATCTTTAGTAGTCTGTATATCTTCCTTCTATGGAAATAATAGGAAAAAACTGCAGTTTAATGCTTAGACTGCCAACTATCTTCAGTGTTAATAGACACAAACCCCTCTAGCACTTCCACAGTTTGCATGACATTGCTATTGAACAAAACAAAACAAAAAATACTTTCTGACCAAAATCCAAGACTCCCTATGTTAGAGAATGTATAATATAAAACTATAGAATCATGTGGTTTTGGTTTTTTCTTTCCCCTCATCATCTGTCTAAGGGACAAGGATTCAACATCACAAAAGTTACACATGAGAGAGGTAAAATATCCTCAGTTCCCAGATAGTACTTCTGCTGGAAGTTAAAGAGCTTTCCTAGAAAGTACAGCTTTGAATCCCACTTTTCCCTGGAACACTGAACCAAGTTACCACTTTCCTTAATGATCCTTTTGATAATAGTATAAAAAAAAAAAGGCAAGCTTCTTGCACCACTGGCATGAGACAAAACAATTAATCCAGCTAAATTCTGGCTTAAAATCCTCTGAATGAATTTCAGGCTCCAGTCTCTAAGCAGTAGTTTTTATACTTGAGGTACAGTATTGAGTAGTGCTCAGTAGTCTGAGTCTGATGATAAAAACTCTGAAAAGAAGTGTTAGTTTGAAGGTGTAATATCTGTCTTGTTTAATTTAAAGGCACCTAAGTATTTAACTAGATCAAGTCTAAGAAGATATTTGCAGGACTATCTTCCAATGTGTAACCAGTCCAGTTTAAACGTAAGGTACAAATAATGCAGACATAAAATTGGTGATACCTTAACTGTTAGGCTGCTCAAATTATTATTCCTTACTATTTCAAGAAAAATATTTTTCTTTTACATTTAATCCAGCACCAAGTGTAGATTATTTATTATTTAATAACTGCATTTAGTTTCTGTATCATGCGTATTTTCCTTCAGAGTCGCCAATCCAAACTGAATGTCTCCACCTTTCCTTCCTTTCACGCATCGTTTATAAGAGCCAACAGGATCACTGTCTAGAGTAATATGGCTGCAGGGCACATTAATAAATATTTAACCTCTACTAAAGGTAATATATTTCTTTCATAATAACATTGAATTTTACAAATGCAAGTCAGAAGAGTCTGCAGATGCTCCATAGCAGTTAATGAGGTTCCATACATATGATGGAACTTAGAAATAATCTCTCCAAGGGGAAAAACAAGCAAACATCATCTTTAGAAGTGGGCCGAGTCACACCATCCCCATCCCCAGCTCTTACTACTATCAGGACAAACTGCACCTGTACTCGGGAATGTCTCTGAGAGTCCCACTACTGCATAATCAGAACAATTTACATTTTTCTCTATTTTTTATAGATAAATAACATGGAGAGATAGCAAATTCATGCACATCACAAAATTACAAGTCTACATAATTTATTATTTCATCTACATGGAGCATCAAGTAAGAAGGTGGGAGATATGTCCTTTACAGAAGGTAAACTTGTGCAAAGTTATTGTTTATATTAATTGTGAGTTCATTCCTAAGGAGTAACTGAAAAAAATGTGATAAAAGATTCTCAGAAACAGAAGACATATCTAAGAACATATCCTTTAAAAGAGACTCCTAATTTCCATCACATATTAAAAGATTTTGCTGAAGCCAAGAACATGCAAGGTCATATAACTGATCTGTCAAACTAGAAGCAGTGTTGGAGTACTCTAGGAGTGTGCAATGTTAGGTGATTGCCATATCCAGGAGCTTGATAGAGAAAAGGCTGCCACAGCCCCATGACTACAGATCTAACAGGTAGCAGAGATAAACCTGTACTCTCAATAAGCATATACACACAAACACATGTATACAAAATATAGTATAGTTCACTGAAATTAAAGTAGTAATCCCATCATGTCTGAGTTGGTTGATCCATTCATTAATTAGCTAATAAAAGGGATTTTCTACTAAAAGTATTTCCTTAGGATTTTATTGAGACCCACATCCAAGGTGGGATCCATTTTTCATACTAATCAAAATCAAAGGTCAACTCCAAAGGCATTATTTAGGAAGACTTGAGTCTTTCTAAATAAGCAGTATACTATTTTCACATGCTATTCTGTAATATTTCCAGATTTACTTCTTTCTGATTAGTACAAAAGCACAGCAAATAGTATTTTCTAAGCACATGTTGCCTTAAGAAATATAAGGATTAATTTATGGCTTTTTACTTTTGTTGTTTGAATTGGGTAGATTATGACCTTAACTCAAAGACCAGTGACAGGAAAGAGATTTTCAACTATTAATGTTAAGATATGAGCACAGTACACAGATGGGAGTTATCCTTGCTCTATCTTCTCAAACCCCTCAATCCTTGCCCACTCTGAAGTCATTTATATGTGTGAGTGACAGGTGAGAAAGAATTAGGAACAAGTGAAAATTAAAACATTTTTATTCCCTTTGAATACATAAAAGTGGCTTAAATTAATTCAGTGATTTTCCTCTTATGACATTCGCTTCAAAGCGATGTTTTAATCTGGCCTAAGTTCTGTTATTCTTCTCAAATGAAATAATGGACAAATTTAAGCACCTGTTCTAGAATCTAAGTTCAGGAAATCAACTAGAACTGCAGTCTTCCTGCTGCTCATCCTGTATCCATGCTCAACTGCCCAAGAACGGTGCTTCCACAAGGTGCAGCTTGTATCTCTGAAGGAGTGAAAGGTGCCATTTTGTCTTGTGACAGGATACTGTGTTTCTACCAAACTTTTGCTATAGTTACCCTTTGTCCATTTTATTTTTCTAGCTCAAGGAAAAGAACAAACAATCAAATTAACAAAGATTAACCCCAGTATCTTCACACCCTACAAAAAATCACTGACTGATGAGAGAATAATTTCAGTGGAATAAAGGATCTGGAAAGAACTATGCAGTAGAAGATGTAGAGAATAAACTGAGAAGAAAATTAGCTACTAGAAAAAAAACATAGAAACTAAAAAATTAAAGATCTTAAGTCTGATCCTGCTTTGAGGACGTATGTATGAGTTGATTCCTGTATTATTTTAGATTTTCTTGATTACTAATTTATACTTGGTTCAGCACAATCTTATCCTTACTGACAATCACGAGGAAAAAATAATTACCATTAATTTCCTTTCATCACTGAGATATTATAGTAAAGAAGAGCACATACTTGTAGTCACGTAGATTTCAGTCTTTTTCTTTTTTCTTTTTTTTTGTGACAAAACAACTAGATAGCCAAACAGGTTGGTTTTTTTTTTTTCTGTTCCTCAGCAAGGCTGACCCAATCTCACACTTAGTAATTACATGTGTTTTATCAGAAAAAAGTACATCTTTGAAGTGAGAGTCCAGGAGCCAATTAAGCAGATTAGTTTCAAAATACACAAGATGCAGCATTTCTCATTTGTTGGCCCTTGTACAGCTGTGCTAATGGCTTTCTCTCTAGATTATCAATGTATTAGCTCAACTGCAGCTACTTTAGTTTTTAAAAAAGTTAGAAACCTGACTGACTTTCCCAGCCTAGCTGGAATATGTGGTCTGACTGTTCAGCTACGTCTTCTGTTGCTGAGTTAAAAAAAACCACAAGAGCAAAGATATAATCAGTAAAGGGGAGTGACAGTCCAGTTCTAAATGTTCCTATTGTGATTGCTTTAATTGGCTTTATCAACAAAAATGTTCTCTGTAAACAGTGTATTGTTTATTTAAGATACAGCCAGCAACACTGTCAGAAAATGTATGTTTTTTTCTCTTACTTCATGAGTGATGAATGAATTCTAGCCAATTTTTTTCCTTTTGTAGAACATGCTTAATTTCTGTATTTTTACTTTCAATATTGTGTTATGTATAAAGATATGTACTTTAATTAATGTGAAAATACAGAAGCAAATGCAGTAGTCATTACTCTTCAGTAGTTCTATAGGTTGTCTTGAATTTCAGATTTGTAATAATTGTAATAAGGTAAGGAATCTACATCCATCCCTTTCCCTGACAAAATTATGGGGAATAGTAAACTTGCAAACAAATAGCAGAATGTTAGTTTAATATTTCAACAAGAATAAGTCGGCATATCATATATATCATATCAATCATATCTATCATATCTTCCTCTCATTCTGCTGAATATTAATATTGAGAGTTGAAAAATGATGAACTTCAAAAGATACAGAAGCATCGTGAAGGTTATTACATCATTTCCTTTGCTTGCCATGAATACTACAAGGAAAAAGACTCCTAGACTAGACTTCTGCTATCACTCTGGTGATGGTGGTCAGTGTACTCGGAAATCTATTAGACTGTTCCTGACGAGAGTAAAAACAAAGAGAGAGTTCATAAAGACTGGTATGTGCAAAACACCATCAGGATCCATGTTCTGTGAAAAATAAATTTATGGACCTAAAGAAAAAAGGTAAATTTATAATAATACTGGATATTACTGCTTGTTAAAATTAATATTTTTAAAGGACTTTTCACTTTGATAAGGCTTTTAATTTTTTTTTATATATATATGGATAAAACTTTTTTTCCCTATTTTTTCAGAGAAACCTAAACACGAGAAGAAAAGTTAAATTTAACAGGGGGAAATGAAGTTGAGAGGTAGAGAGAGAGGGAGTTGAAAAGGGGGAAAGAAAGAGGGATAAGGAGAAGTATTCCACAGTCACAGTGTAACGGAGAGACAGGCACCTCAAAAAAAAAGCAATTCTTCTCACCTTACTTAGATTTTTGAGGATAACAAAAGTCCTCCTGTAGAATTAATGACAAGAAAAAGTGACTTGATGTGTCAAATGGCTGAGGTATCAAATACAAGCAGTATATTTGTAGAAAATTATTTTAGTGTAATACTAGTTCAATAGCACAATACATGCATGTATAGCCATAAGATTTATTGTAAGCAGGGGTACAAAATCAGGTCTATCATGTAGCTATTGTATTTCTAGTGAAAATGTTGGATTTAGTTATTGAGCTCACAGAGACTAAGAGCTCTATTTCTTTTCTTGAAATATTTTCTGCTATGACTTCTTCAAACTTCATAAAACCTGTGGTGTAATCTTTGCTCTTCTTGTTAGTTGAGTATAATCATTATGTAGGAAAAAAATTATTTAAAAAGAGAAACGTACTTGTGCTGTGTGAAACAATAGTAATAGTGCTGATTTACACCAGACAAGGATCTGGGTTCCCAAAAAGCATTATTTAATGAGATGTTAATGATATACTTTTACATGGCTCTAATTTTGCTTAGCACATGCTTTCACTTTTTTGTATATATTCAACCAGTTTCACAGTTTAGACATGTGACACATCAAGTCCTCTGATTTTTTCCCTGAGTTATTTGTGACAAATTCACAACTCTTAGTACCAGGCTCAGAAAGCTCTAGGTGATGTATGACTTACATAGTTAGCTCTTCAAATGGTCAAATATCAGGTGATATAGCTCTTTTATATACCAGTCAAATACCATTTAATTATGGGAGGGTAAATTTATTTTTTAAACTGTTTCTTCCATTTTATCAACAATTCAGTTTTCCCTCACAGTGTTGAGTGACAATATCTAGCAGAAATAAGCCAAGAAATTTAATGGAAAAGCATATGCCACAGGGGTTCGAGGAATCTATAACTAGATGAGAATCATGATAGTGATGTTTTCCATAATACCATGGAAATAAAAGAGTCAGAACTGGAGGTTTACTGACTGCACAGGTATTTGCTGCAATATAATGGGCAGCACACTGGAATATCAGGTTAACAGAGATATTCTGAAGACTGAGAAAGCTGTAGACAGCCATAAAATTGAAAAAATCTCAGATCATTGCATAAAGAGTTGCTTCAGCACAGTATCCTGGCCTTGGAAGGGAATAGTTTGTTGGCTTTTTTCTTTTTGTTCCTTTTTTTTTTTCGTTTGTTTTTGGTGGGTTTTTTTGTTTGGGTTTTTTTTTTTTGTAGTAGCAGTGGGTACAATTTGTTGTACTTTCAAGCTGTTTAAAAAGATGTAGAACCCCAAGTGGATTATGGGTGCAAGCTGGAGCATAAGAGGTTCTGCAGAAAGATAAGGAGAAACCTTTTCATTGTGAGGGTGATGGAGCACTAGAACAGGCTGTCCAGAAGGGTTGAGGAGTCTCCTTCTCTGGAGACATTTAAAACCCACCTGGATATGTTCCCATGTGACATGCTATAGGTGGTCCTGCACTGGCAGGGGGGGTTGGACTAGATGATCTTTCTAGGTCCCTTCCAACCCTTAATATTATGTGATTCTACGATTCTGTGAATTTCTTACAGGAAGACTTGCATCACTCTTTAAAGTCTTAAACCTAAATTTTTATTCTCCTCAGTTCAATTCTAAACTGCAGTCTTGAAGTTTGAGAAGGCCAAGGATGCCTTTCCTTTCTTTTGTTATATCATGAATTTCATGAACAGAGCACCAAGTATGCTTTATGACTTTATGAGACTTTGATTAGCAGAACGTTTCAGGGCCATTCCTTTAATCTTCTGAGAAGATTCTCTTGATGACTCAGATTATAAGGATAGATCTCATTTACTGATCAGTGCGAGTAGACTAAGTTTCCAACACTTTCATATATACTTTTTTAAAAATAATCTTCCTAACAGAAGAGTGTTAGGAGATTAAATACAAAATACAGTTAATTATGAATATAGAGAAACTGCTTGAATTAGATGAGGATTGTTCCCTATGAGCAGAAAAGCTTTAAAAGTTGAAATATGAAACCTCTTTTTAATAATTAATATATTAAAATTGAAATGAGTCAAATGGAAATTCAGCTAAAAGTTACCTGGAGGCTTCACAGAAAGTGTATACTCAGTACGGCATATATATATGTACCTCCCTGCATATGTGCCAGGGAAAAAGAAAGTGAAGAGATATAAAAGCTGTATTCAGTACTGAGATTTTAAATTATTTGATTGGGATGAGAAAAAATTTTTATTGCTGAATGAAAACTTGGATGACCTTTTTTATAACTCTATTTTTAATAAATGTAAAAGGAACCAAGTAAATAGCTCTTAGAAGTATCTGCTTTCTGAAGCAAATTATTTTCCTCCTTTTGTTTTTAGGGACATTTGCAAGCTATTGAATATAGAATAAAGTATCTAAACAAATATGATAAAACAACTTTTATAAATGTATATTTTTTCTGTTTATATTTATAAAATACTATACATATATATAGATAAGATCCTGTGGATTAATTTAAAATTGAAATTCACTGCAGTATAGCCAGTTTCCAGGACTGTTACCTGCCTACTCAACAGGAAGATTTTAATGGTAGAATTTACACAATGAAACATATGGCTGTTATGTTCAAAGCTGCTTATGACATCTCCAGCTGAGGATTACGAACTTTAAAACAAGTTGCAATCAATCAATAAAACTGTCAGATAAGACAGAGCTTCATGAAGACCCTAGGTTTTCATATGTATTCAGAAATTCAGTTGTAAATGCTAGGTTTGAGTGCACATCAGAACAGGCATGTTCATTCTTGTTGTGTATTGAAATGTTAATTTTTAGAAGGTCATAAACTAGTTTCTTAGAGGTTTGTTTGTTTCTTCTATAATGTAATGGAAATCATGTTTTAAATAAAAAATGCCATTCAGAATTACATAACAGCAGGCAGATACTCTGCACTGCACCCGGGAGCCACTGTCATGTAAAGCATCCGAAGACAGGAGACTAATTATGATTTTTGTCAGTTCACAAAAAGTTACAGAAACCCTATTGTTAAGTGAAAACACTGCCACTCTTTGAACTTCATAAATCTGACAATAAATAAGAAAAAAACAGACTTCACCATGTCCTTTGTGAGCACTCATTGTTTCCTTCCTCACCTCTCCTTGTCTTTGTTCTGTTGAAATGAAGGCTTTGGAGAACACCTTATTTCCTCTCACCTTGAAGCCTTACAAATGAAGAATCAGAAACCAGTTTAAAGTGCTGCTCATCTGTCCATATGCTGCCTGTGAAGACTCCTCACACAGCCCTCCTTTGAACCCTGTTCAAAGTTGCTAACCTTTGTACAGGAAGTTTTTGCTTTCAGGTGGATGGAAACAGCAAAATATTATGTGATGTAGAAAGCTCTTTGGTGATGTGGATTGGCCAAGCTTAAGGGTAGTAGATGGAATAGAGACTATGTGGATGATATCTTAGCAGACAATTCAGTTATTTACTTCTCCCTGAAGCAAGTGACTACTGTGACATCAATATTTCTCTGAATGACGGCAACATAATACTGACATGCAGTAGCAGAACCATATTGCAAACAAGTTATTCCCGCACAGCAGCAATGATGTATGTTTTTGGTCAGAGCATTCTGAGAGACACAACAGTGGATTTAGAAAGACCGTGTGAAATGAAAAAAGGAGAAGAGCCAGCCAGATAACAACCATCTGCTAGGCTCCACTTACTAGGCTAGGTGCTACTGGTATGTTACTGGGAAATCAGAGTGGTTCCCCTTTGTTGCATTAATTCTGTCTTGAGACTGGGAGAAATCATGCCTTACCTTGTGAAACAGGGTAAAACATGTAGTGGGAAAAGAACCCAATGTACCAGCTTAGCAGCACGTCCTTCTCTTCAACCACTCGTGACAAAAAGGAGCTGTCTGGTGTTTCAACACAGCAGGTAGGAATGCTTAAGGGAGTAGGAAGCTTTTATAGACCTTCCCTTTGCTCCACATCCTCTGCAGGTCCACAAAGGTGTATAATGTTAACCAATTAATACAATGTAAGGCTAACCACCTAGACCAACAGATACTTTTTTTCATAGTAGGAAAGGAAATATGGTGACTCTGAGTAAGACAACTTTCCAGGCAGACTAGATAAGAAACTCTTGGTGCTTGATATTTTTAGCTTCACAGAACATTTTATGTTCTTTAGTGTCTTATCCATTAGCACTGTTACAAATGTCCATATCTATTCAATCCTATGGTAATAAATCCCACTTAGAAACAAGCAGCTGAGTAGAGAAACAGTTGCCTTTAAATTAATACATGTCTTTGAGTTTGTCTGAACTATGAACAGATTTCTAGGCCAGAGGCGTTAGAAGGTGAGTAGCTGTGTAGTACTCTTTCTTCAGGGATGCTGGCAAACTCATGCTGAGAACTTACTGTCTGCAATTCTGTAATACGGGATGTGGTTCTTCAGCTGCTACAAAGGTGACAAGGAAAACACTGAGTGTTCTAAGAACATAAAAATATTAGTGATCACTGATATTACAAGTTGAATTCATAGGTTTCACTTTGCTTTGCAAAGGTCTCTAGACATAATGTCTTGTATGATTAGAAATGTAGGAAAATAGAGACAAATCAAGTCCAGAAAGTTGCTTAGAGATTTCCTAAAATAATTCATAGGATAGATGTGAAGCAAATTCCAATTATCTTCCATTTTAATTTATTTATATTTATACTGTGACCCTATTTGAAAAAGGGACAAGTTTCTAAATATACAACCTTTCCCACAAAGTACGTATCAAAAGAGAAAAAAGCTTTTCAGGAGTGGAAGGCTTCTGAATGTGTTATTCTTGAGTCTTCTTATATTTGACTTTTTTTTTTTTATTCCTTCCATCCACCCACAGGTACACCCAGCATGTGATTGCTTAGAATTTTCACAGTCACATGTGTTGGTCAAAAAATAATTCCACAATGTATTTTTACGCAAAGTGACTGAAAATTTCTTGGCAGGGAAATCCTCCTAAGGACAGGCATCGTAAAGTGGAAAAAAAATCTATTCACAAAGCTTTTTGATTGGTTCAATGTGAGGTTCCTATGGTTTTTGGCAAAATCCACCAGAAAGAGAAATCTCCAAATTAAAAACTTTTTCCCCTGTGGTTTATATTCATACTCACTGAAGCTTATATATACCAGACAAAAAGCACACAAACTATTCATCCTAAAAGTTCGGAGAATGTGCAAGAAGTGTGAGGCAAGCAATTTCCACCCCAGATTATACAGCCAGCTGTCTGGTTTTCCCATGGAGACAGGTGAGAGAAAGGTTATCGTGGGGGCCTCTCAGTGACTGTTGCTTTGGTAAATAGAAAACACATTGCTGAGTCTGATGACATAGATGTGGGAATAAGGTATTAACTGATAGACAAAATGGAGTTGTAAGTGGTTCCAGGGTGTTTCCTGCTTTCTGGTGGTGCCCCACACAAACTGCAGAACTTAAAGGAGTCCTCTGGCTGCAAACTCCCATTAATCTCATATACTTGAGGGCAATTTTGTATGTCACACTTTTGAGCCCCTGGGACTCTATGTTAACAGACCACTTGCTACCCTCTGCCAGCTGCACAGAATCTTCAGGTTGCTGCTGCTGCTGTTGTTAAGGCAGAGTTTAAGAATGAGTTTTTACTATCTTTTCACTTGATTAATTTCAATCATGCTTTAATAAAACTGAGTAGAACCCAGAATTAAGACCATTTAGTAACACTGTTACTTGTGGGAGAAATGCTGATAGAAAGATTAACTGTCATGGAAAGTAATTGCTACATTGGGGCATTATATCCCATTTTCAGTTACTTTTTCTATCCAGAGTGAACTTCTGCACCTCTGGGTTTGAGGATTGGAGGACAAATATCTGCTTCTATGAGGCAATAATTTTCAATCAACTTAAACTGTACTTCTGGTACAACATATCCAATGTTCATGTAAACACACAACAGCTGACTATGGATTTTATTAATGACCAACAATAGAAACTTTTATTTGCAGTGGACATCAGTGAAGAAAAAGAAAGAGGAGATTATTGATGTAAATCTACTGAATTTCAGTCTTTCAAAAACTACGTATCTTTTCAAACCAACGCATTTCCTAAGATATTCCCCAAACACAATTCCATACAATTTTTCTGGCATGCAGGTACCAGCAATTTCTTTTATCGATGCTCCTTCACTTTGCATAAAATATTTGCTGTTGGGAGACATATAGTCCAGGTGCTAGAGTGCTGCCATGTGAAATGGAGCAAAAGATTGTCAGTCTCTGCAGCAGTAAAAATTATCAGCAGGAGAGAGACTCACTCCTGAATCCCCAGCAGCTTTAGAATAGGGAATCATGGGTTCATTTATGTTGGGCAGAAGAAAGAACTGAATCTGTCTCTGTATGTCTGATGAATAATGATATCATTGCCCCATTCGGTTGTTTCATAAATGGTATCCAACTCTCTCTTTATTTCCATTCAGAAGTTCCAAAATTTAAGCAAAAAGCTTTGTTTTGTAATTAAAGCAAAGAAACACTTTTTTTTTTTTTTTTTTTTTTTTTTTCCTGTGAGGGGAAAAAAACCCTTCAGTTCAGCTTCAACCACTTTTCCCCAATTATTCTGTTCAGTGATTGAACAGACTAATTACAGTGCCTAACTACTACTCATCTATCATTCAGGCCAAACTGGAATTGCAGTTATTAATCAAAGTATATTATGATGGTTGGCAAAATGAATCACTGTTCCTCCAAAATAAACTCTTTGTCAGTGTGTGATATTTCAGAAGACTTTGCTGTTGCTTTTGGTACCTACTTTAGAATATTACAGGACCATTTCTAAAAATATTCATTTCTAAAAAGAAAATCATTTAAGATTAGTATTGTTTTTTACATCTTACTTTTCTTTCAGATGTACTCATTTGAAATATTTATTCGAGGTAATTTTCAAATAATACTTGGAATCCGCAATTCTAAAATTTAAAACTGAACTGAAGGAAGTACAGTTCCAACGTTTTAAGATCCATCTGTGCTAACAGACAAAAAGTGGGTTAAGTGTCCTGAAAATATCATTCTGCCTGAATGCTTCCAGATTATTTCCAGGTAAATAATCTTTTTTTTATATCTTGTGAGAAAAACAGTGAAATTGTGGTCAAGGGTTCCTGGGTACAGAAAAGACTAAAAGACTGAGGTCTCATGTTAGTCAAAGAAACAACAGAACTATGTCTTTACGTTCAGTTTTAAGGTGAAAACATCATTACATTATACAACAGGATCCTGTAGGAAGTTTCTATCAGAAAAGAAGTTGTTCAGAATGGTGGATATATTCTAATGAAATATTTGTTATCCTGTGGAATATACTTACAGTTTGGTGTCACCAGGCACTGGAAATTAGAAGTCACTTAATGAAAATGGAACTACTTATTCTACCAGTGGATGCCAATCACCAATTATGTGCCTCTTGTTAATGCACTATATATACTATTTACTTTTCTTTGGCTTATGATTCTGATTTTACATTTAGACAATAATCTTGGTATCTCTGATCTCTATGGGATTGTCTTATCTCAATTTAAGAAGATGAACTGAAACATAATGTGCTATTGCAAATGCATGCATACCAGGAAAAAGAAGAGAGGCATGAAGAGGAGGCATGAGGAAAAAGAAATGTTCACATACATACCATTAGGGATATCATTATTTGGTATGTATTAGAGTATACGCATATTATGGATTAGGAACTTTATTGATTGGCAATGCTTTTTGGTCTTGATCAGAGGAATAAAAATACAGAAGTGATTACTGCTGAGCTTCTGTGGTAAATTTAATTGCTTAACTCAATTTGGGATAACCAGCAGCATTAAAAGGGCTCATTACTATAATAAAATACCATTTGAGGGAAAACTTAGTGACAGCTGACTTTAGAAACACAGTACAGATTTAGGTTTCCATCTGTCTTGTCACTGACTATCAAAATACAAAACCTCAGAAATACGTATGATTTTTCTGAATTCAGTATATGTACTCAGCAATGTAGTTTAGTCATGCAACCAGATTCAGTGAGGCTACATTTCTTCAGGCATGGAAGTGATATCAATAATGTGTTTCAGCAGGGTTAAATATCATACCTAGTTCATTGTGCCAAAGGGACAATTTTACCACAGTGTATTTTTAATTTTTTTTTTTTTTTCTTGGTCAATGGCTGAAAATGGATTATTTATGAATAATACAAATACTCAAATAGGCAAATTTACAAGGGGCTAGGAACTAAACAAAATCTAAATATACTCTGGTAGCTGAATCAACAATTCCATATCAAGAAGACTGTAGATAACATTCTTTGGAAATAGATTTTACAGTAATTAGAAATGTAAAAATAAAGACAATTGCTTACACAGATGAAATTAATTCTTTCTTATTCAATACTTCATCTTTTACATCTTTGTTTCCTAGTAGCTCATTGTGCTTCTGTGTAAAATGTGTGTAGATAGCATGCAAAAGATGTTAGTCTCTAATATCCTTGATATCTCTAATTTTAAATATCCAACAATATTCTATAAATAAACACCAATTTAACTGAGGCAAGCAATCACACCTTAATAGACAAATACATAGGATCTGGGAATGCTTAGAAAGATGAGACAAAACAGAGTTATCTATGTCCACTATTTCAAGCTATATGGATAAATTCCTCTTCTGTTTGTAAAAAAAGTATTAGTGATAAATGAATGATACTGCACGTTTATGGAATATAGGAAAAACAGCCCAACCAGAGTAATGGGGAAAAAAACCTGGCTGTCCAGATGGTATTTGAGTAATATATGAGATTAAATCATAATTACAGTGGAATTAGGAATAACATGGTAGCATCTTCTATGGCTCATAGTATCTTTACTACACAGGAGATTTTGCAGTTCTGTTTCTGTATGAAAGGAGAAGTGATTTTGAGATCTTAGCTACATTTAAGTAGTGAATCAATTAATATATCTACAAACATTTGTACACTTTAAAAATGTAAAAAAATTACTATTAAAGACTCTAAAAATCCAACATTTATATCCTTTCAGAAACTTTACATGGACATTTTATTTTTTTTTTGTTTTGTTTTGGTTTTTAGTTTGTTTATCATACACATTTTTCATTGTAATTTTCCATAAATATGTATGGACAAACTTGACATATTGGACACAAGTACACACCTGGAATAGAAGGGAATGAGCAAAACTGCACTTAAATACAATGGTGCATAAGCATTTTACAGGGTTAATATACATTATGAACAATGAAAATTGTGTCAGGTCAAAAAAAAGGATTTGGCATCTAGAAGGAAAATGTTATCATTCACTCAGATCTCTTTGGAACATAAATAGCACCTCCAGCTAACAAATGATTGTCAAAAAAAGAAAAGTCTAGCCAATATATTCAAGTAAAAACCATACAGTATTGCAAAATATGAAAATGAAGGGAAAAAAAAGTTGTAAGTCAACAACAATGGCTACTGCATGTTTAATTATTGCATAGCAATACAAAGTTCTATTGGTAGACTGCAGATGTGGTGAATCTTCCAGGTAGGTTGGAAAATGCACCTATGTCACACTTCAGGAAGGGGATTTATGGAAGTACTTTATCTACCACTCTGAAAAAGCTCTCAGTATCTTTAAGGTAAAATTTTTAAAGAGTCAGAGACAAATGTAGACTTTTAACAGGCTTGCCTTCTTACAGACAAAATAATAAAAAAAAGCCCAAAGCAGAAAATGTATGAAAAATTGTCAGTATTTTTAGAGCTTCATGATCTGGAAAGTTTCTCAAAATAATTTGCCAGGAATGTTGTTTGCAGGGCTTTGAGTATTCTCATTTTCCACAGTTTTAAACAGAATGTCATGTCCATCCATACTTCGTATGATCTTGATATATATATTACAATAGATGAAAACTCAAGTCTATGTGTCGCAGTCTGTTCAGAGCTCATCTAGTTAATACTTTCACAGCAAAAACACCCAACCAACCCCTTCACCAACAACATAGGTTTTACAGTCTAACAACAATAGAAAATTTTCAGTGATCTTAGGCCACTTTGAACTGAATAATGGTTGAAATACTTGTGTTACAAAATATTGCAGTTTTCTGAATGAATTTCTACTATAAATAAAACCAACAGAAATTGAAAAATAATAAAATATGTTCTTACAGAAAACCTTTACATTTTTCTGTCATTTGATGAAGTCTTTTATTTGCTTACAAATATGTTTCATTTTTCAGGTACAGTATGCAATTACTCTAAAA